>PVJL010008068.1:0-70630 GCA_004026885.1 Lyroderma lyra
AGTGCCCCCAAGTACCTTACAGGAGGGTGCGAGGGAGGGAGGGAAGGAGGGAAGAGAGGGAGACGGAGAAGAAACGAGAGATTTTCAGTTATTGCCACGTGAAGACATGGCTTCAAATAAAATTGGTAAACTTCTAGTATTTGTGTTTTTCCCTGATATGTATGCTTATTGCACAGAATTGAGAAATTTAAAACAACAACAACACAGAAGCAAATCAAACTCATCAAGCAATTCGTTTACTCGGCTGTGTGGATGTGCGTACCCTGGGCTCTGTCCTTAGTGCTTCCCCCACCTCCAGACCCCACGCCTGTGAATTCGCATAGTTTTAAAAACCAAATTTTATCGAAGTATATGACTTTTCAGCTCAGTTTTATACTTTATGATGAGTCTTCTCCAATACCTATAAATATTCTTTATGGATTTTGATTGTTTGGCTCGGCCATCATTTATGTAATGAAGTATATAATTTATCTACGCAGTTACATATGAATGGATATTGTTTTTATTGTTTTCCTAAAATAAATAATACATGTATTTGTGAGCCTTTATGTACTTCTGTGATTATTTCCTCACGAGAATTTTCTAGAAGTGGAAATCCTGGATCAAAGTGTGAATTTCAAAGGATTTAATATACAATATTGTGGATTGTGTTTTCTCTAGTTTTTGTTACATTTGAATATTAATCGTTTTTTTCTCCAATATAAAAATTCCTTGAGTTTATCAAGTCAACTGTTTTTCTGTTAAGTTCATAATCTTTGTTTTTGTCTGCAGGATACCATTTTCTATGATTTTCTTCCGGCTATTGTCTACTGTTTTATTTAAGAATTAAGTTGTTTATTTTTATTCTTTCTACAGAAACAGCGGTAAGTATTTTAAATGTAATTTCTCATTTAACCCTAGCAAGAAATACAATTAGCTTCATTTTGCAGGTGAGGAAATGGACTCAAATGAGTTAAACAATTTCCAAAGGCCACAGAGCCTGTAGATTGTGACAGCTGGGCTTGACCCCTCCATATCCTCCAGGATGAAAGAACAGGGAGCTTCCTTACCTGGGAGCACAAATCGATGTGCTTGTCCCCAGGGGTGGGTAGGCCCTGTGCTCGTTTCGGGTGAAGGCCAATTTGCATGTCTTACACCGGACCCTGTTGGCTGTTTTATTTGCTTTGAAGTATCCAAGTGAAAGCAAACCTTCATAGAAAATTTCATACTATTTCTAGTATTCTTGTATGAGAAATGTATCAAGCAATTTTGGGTTGCATTTTATATTCTTATGAATGACTACCATGAATATGACAGGAATGTCTGGAAAGACTGCACTAATTTTTGTCACTCCCTTTGTAATGGTTTTCCTGTAGTTTTTCTACCTGGCTACCTTTTATTGTCTTTATCCAAACCCTCCTCCTTCACACTTCTTCTCTGAAATGCCCTCAGATCCTTCCAGTGTTTTCTCCTGGCATCGGCATGCTCTTCTTGGGAGCTCCACCAGAAGACCTTTTGTAAGAATAAGTTTATAAGTTATAAATAAGTGACTGTCGGGGAGCCTTCTGTTTAGAATTGCGGCATTTCTTCATGAGAGATTTAGCAATTTACAAACAGAAATGTAGAGCTCTCGTTTAAGTGAAAAAAAACAGCTGCTGTCATTTGGGCTTAAAAACAAAATCCTTCCATCAATTCAGACAAGGGATATGATCATAATAAAAACCATGGACATGGCACAGCAGTGACGGAAGCTGACTTCCCCGGGTGTAGACAGAACAGCATCCCCTGTTCATGGCAACAGATCTGGACGGCATCCTGACTCTTGAGACAATATGTTGAGGTCCACAAAGGCGATGTTCTCCATTATCCTCAAATTAGCTCCACTCCACTTAGTCACCATTCTAACAGGCCCTGGCCAGCTGTGTCAGAGGTAGGCAGCAAGAAATTACCTCCACGCCAACAGCGTGGCTCCGGGATAACCAAGGAAGCCCTGAGAAGCCCTCTCTTAACCGTTTCTTTCCTAGGTCAGCCATGGCACAGATCGAGGCCGCAGCTTGGCAATCACATTCTCAAAGCTGAGGCCAGGAACCGTAACAAAAATAATGGATGGTGCTGCTTCCTCACAAAAGGCCCCCACGTGACCCAGCCTGCTTCGGAGAGGTGCTGTCTGCACGCAGGGCAGGTACATGTGCCTTATGCACTGACTTCTTCACAACAAAAGCCCAACAGACCCACGCAAACCTCCACACCCCAAGGGAAACTACTTGGCAAGCCAATCTCCCAATACGGCTGTGTGTGCTGACACACATCACCTCTCTGGGCACAATTCCCACTTTTCAAAGCAACAGTGAGAAACATTCACAACTTTCGAGAGAGCGAGAGCAACGATCAAAGCAAACACAGAAGGAGGAGGGAGGCAGTTCACAGGCCATATCAGAGAACAGCGATTGGACACAAGCAATCGAAGCTGCGGTGGGGGGAGGGGGGTGAAAAACCTAACTGCAGACACACTGTGTGCCCTCTGGAGAGAAGGCAGAAGACAGCGCTCTGCACGCACCTGGCAAAGCTGGCATTTCCCGAGACCAGTCAGGGTGCTCTGCTGTCCTCACTATTTTGGGGTGGCATCGTCTCTCCCTCCCTCTAACTTAACCAAAATTTTTTTGATTGCAAGTAACAGAAACTATGATTCAAACTAGCTCAAGCCAAAAAAATAGAAAAAAAGGAATTAAGGGGAAGAAGAGAGATGGAAGAGGGAAGGAGTGGGGAGGGGAGGTTCATTGAAGTGAAAAGTTCAGAATTTGGGTCAGTTGGGGACACACGTGACATCACGGTGGCTTAGTTTCGCTGTCCTCCTTCCTCAGTTCTAATTAGCTGTGTGTGGGCTCCACGTGCAGTCAGACTCTTCCCTTTGTATAGAAATAAGACTTTAAGAGTTATATACATTCCATTCTTAGCAACCTCCAGAATAAAAGAATACTTTTCCTCTCATACAACCAGGGAAAACCATAGACTTGAAACTCCTTGGTTTAAATCAGCATGGCTAGAGTCTCCCACGCATACCTGGGCTCCACTCACATCGAATGTACGCATAGAGATCCCCCAAGGAAAAAGGAACACTGATACCAGAGCAGGAGTGGATTCTAGGAAGGCAAAAAACAACAGAAATTTTTGGTCAGGTCACTGTGGTTTGAGGATGAGCTGACATGGAAAGTTTAGAGAAAGTTATCCTGGTTGTCTGCCCAGCAGCTCCTCTCTGTTTTTTGGTAACGGTGCCATTTGTGGGATGACCTTACTTCACATGATTTAGTGGAACTGCCAACAACAGGGGTGAACATGTGATTCAAGTCAACCAATCACTTCCACTCTCCTGGGAAATGTAATCTTTAACTCTGAGATACAAGAAGTGGTGGGAGATGAATCATCCAATTGCAAAGCCCTAACGAGATGGCCAGAAGAGCCTGTTTCTAAGACACCCAAGGTATCTTAGAGGCCTTGGCTGCTGCCCTTTCAGATGTTTAGTTGCTGAATACTTCCTTCAATTCTGTAGTGTATTCAGTGCAGACCAAGCTTGTCTAACCCATGCCCTGTGGGCTGCACACTGCCCAGGAAGGCTCTGAATGAAGCCCAACACAGACCCATTAACTTTCTTAAAACATCATGAAAATTACGCATGAATTTTTTTTTTAGCTGATCAGTTATCATTAGTGTATTTGATGTGTGGCCCAAGACAATTCTTTCAATTTGGCCCAGGAAAGCCTAAAGGCCAAATACCGCTGTGTAGACCCCTCCTTTTTTCTGAATTGCTTACATTAGTTAGGGCCAGTAGTTTCTGTTGAGTCCAGCCCCAGAGTCTCACTACTACAACTAGTCTAGTTCAGAGGCATTCATAACAGTCCACATTATCTTAGATGTCCAGAAGTGAAGTTAAGTTTGTGTCAAAATTGATTATCTGGCTGTGAATGAAAATAATCCAGAATATTGCTGTTTCTGTTGTAGAAGGAGGACTATAAAGGCCATGATTCCCAAATATACAGTGTACTGATGAACTTTAAACCTGGACTTGTACTACATATACCTTCTCAGACATTGATTCCCTAGTGTGCCGAAAAGGAACATTAACTAGTCAGAGACAGGGCAAAGCTCTCAGTCATTGTTCCAATCATATAATCACACACTCATTAATTAGATAATGATTTATTTATTGAGCACCTACTTTATGCCATGCATTGGAAAACACACCAAAGATACTATGCTGGACAAAAAGATAGATATGCCTTTTAATTCAAGGGACTTGGTAGAGAGAGTATACAAATGTTTCTTTAAATCATACACCCTGTTTTAATTTCCTAACACTGCCATAACATAAAGTATGACAAACTAAATGCTTTAAAACAATAGAAATGCATTCTCTCACAGTTCTGAATCAAGGACAGAAGTCTGCATCAAGATGCTGACAGAGCCAAGCTCCCTCTAAGGTCCTTAGAGAGGATCCCTTTTTGTCTCCTCCAGCTTCTGGCATTCCTTGGCTTGTAGATACTTCACTCAATCTCTACCTCCGTCTTTACATCATCTTCTTCTCTGTGTGTCCCTGTGTCTCCTCGTTTCATACAAGGACAATAGATACTATATTTAGAGCCAACCCTAAATCTAGCATGATTTCAACTCAAGAACCATAGCAATTATATCTATTTTCAAATCAGATCATATTCTGATGTTCCCAGTGGACACAAGTATTTGGAAGATACTGTTTAACCCATATAAATTAATACACAGGGTCCAGCAGAAGTAACACCCCTTTTTTGTGAGCCAGTTATCTATACCAAATCTTTTATTACAACATCATAACCATACAATTCTATAATGTAACAGTATTTTAACTACTTTTAAATGGGTGTTACTTCTGCTGGACCCTGTATAATTAGGAACTAAATGAGACCAATGAAAGGGAAGAATATGATCTTATGAGTAGATAATAAAGGAATCTGAGCTGGACTGTGCCTAGAGTAGTTTTCTTGTGCTATGTAACAAACTACCACAAACCTAGAAACTTGAAACAATATCCACTTATCTTGAACTTCCATAGGTCAGAACTCCAGGCATGGTGTGTCTAGAGTCTCTACTCAGGGTTTCAGAATCTGAAATCAAGGTATCAGCCAGACTAAATTCTAATGTGGAGGCTCTGGGGGACAATCCACTTCTAAGCTCCATTCAGATGGTTGGAAAAAATCAGTTCCTTGTGGTTGTAGGACTGATGCCACTGCTTTCTTACTGGCTAACTGCTGGGGGTTGAGTTCAACCTTAGAGACTCCCCACATTCTTTGTTGCAACACCCCTTTCCTCCTCCAAGCCAGCAGAAGAACATCTTTTTTGTGTTGACTCTCTCTGATTCAAGTCTCTTTCCTCCAGAAGAGCCCAGTCTCTTTTTAGGGGTTATTGGATGGGGTTCAACTCACCAAGGTTTGGCTGCATAGCTGAAGGTCAACCTATTTGGAACTTTCATTTCATTGGCAAAATCCCTTCACAGTACCTAGGTTAATGTTTCACTGAATATCCAGGAAACGGTGTATGTACTGGGCAGGGATCATCTTAGAATTCCACAACCACAGTGGGTCAGGGAAAGCTTGGAAGTCATAACGGAGCGAGGACATAAACAATGCCTCAGCTAGAAAGAGCACTAGAGGCAGAATGGGGGTGAAGTGGAAAGAACTGCTATCATGAAATGGAGAGGAGGTCCACGTGACAAGAGGACAGAGCACGAGGGTGAGACTGGAGAGGAGTGTGGATGGATAGCCTGGGCCACTGCAACCCGGGCCACGCAGGCCACATGAGGTCTTGAGTCCTCCCCTCTGCAGGAGGCAGTTACAGCCACAGGGTGAGGGAGACTCTCTCTGCCATCTGTGGTCTATGACTAGGGAGAAGGCCAAACCTGCCAGAGTAATAGTCAAAATATTTACTAAGTGATTAGACAGGGACAGCAGCCTTAATGTTGAGCCATGCTCCCTTCTGTGGGCCCTGACTGCCTGCCCTTAACCCTATCAGACCTGAGGCCCTGAACCTAACTGTCCCCTATCCCTGGGCCCCTGAGCATTAAAGAGAAAAAACCAACATGACATAGAAAAATGTTAGTTACATGCAAACAAGTGGTTAGAATAAGATGGAACTTGGAGACATTGTAGAAAATAGGCCTACCTTTCATTTCGAACATTAGGTACAGCAGTCTAGCGGCAGATTCGGAAATTACCGAAAAATCGGTACAGTGGCCTGGTAGGGTTAACCCCCGGTTGCTGGTTTGTTAGAAGGTGCAAGGGGGTCTCAGGAGGGAACAGTAGAGGACCCTTGGTAGGGTGACCATGTCATTTATCACCCAAACTGGACCGGTTTTGAGAGTGATAGAGGGCACTTAATTAACTACCCTCGGATAACAGATGTAAACACAGACTGTCCCAGCAAAGCAGGATTTACAGTCACCTTCGTCTTTTGGAATGCAAGCCAGTGACTATTTACCAATCAAAAAGAAAAAAATTTAAATATGTTAACAAAGCAAAGTCTCATCCATGCCTATTGACTACATATCAGCAGTACGCACTCAAAGTTAATAGATTTGAATTCAGTAACTAATCTGGCACTAATTGTCACTCTGGGAAATTTTTCTCATACCTCAATTTCTCCGACTTTGAAAGTAAGTTTATTGCTGTTTCTCCTTAATTCATTCCATGTGAATTGCACTTAAATGGATTTATGGTGAGTATTTCTTTCTTTTTCAATGTGTAAATTGCAAAATATTTCCTGTGGCTTTCCATTGTGATAGCACTGGGGAGAAATTTGATTAGACAAATAAAAATGCCTGAATGAACAATACTCAGACTTGTGCTGAGATCCTATATAAAGTCTGAAGTAGTTTAATCCTAGAGCATAAAGCCCTGGACCACATCTTCAATTCCTGGACACAAAAGCCATTCTCTACAGGAAGTCAACCAGCTGTTGCTCAGCTCTGCTCTATGCAGAGAGAAAATCTCCACTGATTCCACAGGGGGAGCATTTCTTGCCCTTCCCCATTTATCAGCATTTATTCCTCAGAGACTACCTCAAATCACACCATTTGGGGAGAATTCTTGGCTCTGAACACTAGCTTGTGACAGCTTCTCCTTTGAGTTACAGAATTTGTCTTTCGTGTGCATCATATGATCACAGTTTATCACATAACGCCCTGTTCAATATGTGCCTATTTTTCACAATGTCACAATTTTGTATGACTTCTCACAACCAAATCCTAAAGTATGACAAATTGTGCTAATCAGCTTGAGCCCCTCACTTTGGGGGGCTCATAACGCTGCTGGGACCGGGTGACTACGGTTTCACATGACAGGGATAATGGTGGTAAAATCTGCCAGGTGGTCGGAAACCAAATCCTAGGCTGGGGCGTACCCTGTCAGTGAATCTCAACAACCCCTACACACCCACCCACCATGTTGGCTTTTCTTCTCTGTGCTTTCAAACCTACCCTTGAAATTCAACTCCATTTCCATATTTCCTCAAGAGCATGGGAAGAACTGCTCATTGTGGTGTCCTCCGTGTCTGAAAGTCTTTAACCTCTAAGTATCACAGCTCTAAAGCAACTGTCAACAAAACTCAACTTTTTTTATGGAGAGATAGCAAATAGTTCAAGCCTGCAGGCCACATAGTTTCTCTAGCAATTACTCAATTGAGCCAATGTGGTGGGCGAGCGCCCTGGACAGACAATAGGTAAACCAATGAGTGTGGCTCTCTCCAATAAAACTTTATTGGCAAAAACAGATGGCAGGCTCGTTGTGGTCCATGGGCCACAGTTCACTGACCCCTAGTCTAAAGCCAGAATCCCACCAACATGTAAGCATGTGAAGTACAAACTGCCTGATTCAACAAATGCTTTCATTTTACATTTTTCAACCGCTCTTCTTCCATCCCCGACATTAGGTCCTTACTTTCTCAATGACAGTTAACTATAAATTTTACAGGGTGGCCTGTAAGTCCAGCCTTATAGGAAAAATAAAAATGTCTACTTTTCTATTCATAATTCATAGTTTCCTGTTTCTACAAACCTTAATGTCTCTTATGAAGGAAAAAGTAATGCAAATAATTTTCATCCCTGGAGCCAGTTGAAGCTACAAACATATATGGAGAAAACTGTAAGCATTGAGCATTTGTCACAGCATGTCAGTGAGGGATGTAACGTCACTGCTGCTGACCTGACTACACCTATGTGGGCTGCTTGATCACCTCAGAATTTGTGAGAATGAAAGCTGCGTTTTATTGCATTTTATTGTTCCTATGATACTAGACTTACAGGACAATTGGAATTTTTTTTCCCATCGAAGTAGTAGCATGGCTTCTAGATTTCAGTAAATTCTTGTTACTAGGTTTTCATAGAGGAATAAATGCTGCATCTCTGTGGACCGCTGGGGAGTTGTGAAACTTTCATGCCCTTTGTCCCTTCGTGGGAGTCTGGGAATCAATATAAGAGCATTACCGACTTTTAACAAGACCAATGGCTTCGTGTCTTCCTCCGTCAGCCTGCATAAACCAGGTCTCAACCTGGGGGAGATCTGTTGACAAGGAAGTGAAGACTACCAGCTCTCCTGTAAACCTCAACACTTTGTCTTCTTCATAGGATCGTGCCCTGCTTCCTCTCTACCACCCTTGCTGATCTCTGTTTTTGTCTTTTGATTCTTGTCCTGCAAGTAGTACCTTTTCCAGTTCCCTGTTGCTAGACCTTCCCCCTCTCCCCAACACACATTACCCAGTTCCTTAGAAGATGTCTTTCTCCCTACCCAAAAGAAGTGCCCCTTCACATTAAGATCTTTCCTCAAAATCCTGGCTGTTTCAACCATTTTTATCATAACTATGCATATGGTAAAATTCTCTATAATGGTAACAGTCAAGGCTGGAACCAGATTTACAGGGGGTCGGGGGGAGGGGATCATGAGTCTCCAAGCTCCATGTTGATGGAACAGCTGAAGAACTACACAGAGTCCATTAGGCACTAAACTGCCCCTCACTCTGGAGGCTGCTTGGTCCCAGGGTCAAGGGTGAGACCTCTCCTTCGCCCCTGACTTTGACAATCCATGCACACGTCTCCCTATCACTGAGCAGGCCAAGTACAGAACTGAAAATCCACACAGCAGCACCTTCAAACATGAAGTGCAAAGGCCAAAGCACTTGGAACTCCCTGTGGGAAGAAATATTACTGAGGTCAGATAGGTTTGCTTTTGAACCACAGAAACTTTGTTTTCTTGAAAGACATAGAAGAAACTGTAATATGAAGAGAATTCCCTCAATAAAGATTATTAAAATGCCAGAAAATAGCCCAGTGGTAGTCACACAAAACAGAGAGCTTAAGTTTTACAACAAGCCGCCCTCACCTTGATAGGAAAAGCGTGTTTGTTAACCCCAGGGGCCTGAGTTTGCTTTCAGTAAAAACCCAGAGTCCCCGTTTAAGTCAATGAAGTGTGTGTGCGTGCATATGTGTGTGTGTGTATGTATGTGCGTGCGTGTGTGTGCATGTGCGTGTATGTGTGTGCGTGTGTGTGCGTGTGTATGAGTGTGCATGTGTGTGCATGTGTGACGGGAAGACCGAGGTGGACAGAGAAGTGAGATACTGCTTTAGAGGAGGGTTAGAACCTAGAATGAGGATCACCCTGTGTTCAGTAAGCACCCACCACACCAGCAGGACCACATTCCGGTTGCTCGAGGTTGGCACCCATTCTCATCGGTCCCTGGTCCTGTATTGCAGTCACTCAGCACATATTTCTGGTATCACATCCTAACAGGGGTCTTCTAAAATTTCTCAGCACCCTAAACATAATTCATCTCCCGTTTTAAATATGCTAGAGAGGATGTCATAGGAGACTCAAAATTTAAAGAGGATTCAGAAGCCATTTTATAGGGACTATTTCCTTTATTCACTTTATGAATCATCCAGCCACGCAATATAAAATACATTGGCATTTATGTCTGGATTTTATTTTCTAGACAGCCCTCATGTATTGATTATCTTTCTTTCACATTGTCACTTGGTTTGGATCAAGAAAAACCATTGAGTTTTGGACTGTTAAATGCCACTAAGATATAAAACTTTACTTGTATAGTATCAAAGAAAGAAAATAGCTTGGAGTAGAGTCATTTGACATTTCATTTAGGTATTATTAATAGTATTATATCAATTCATGCAATGAAATTTTACATTTTAAGAACTGAAGTATTCTAAGAATAAGGAATATGGGCTGTCGTATACCCAGGGTTGGTGCTACGAGGACCCTAACTCTCTAAGTAGCTCAGTTAAAAAAAGGAACTTAATGGCCTACCACAGCAATTAAAAAGGCAGCGTGTCCTCTAGATTAAGGCATAACAAAGTCTCAAGTCTGGAACACAGCCAATCCCTTGTCTCTCCAAATCTCAGCTCTGCATCTCTCTGCAGGTTGGATCTCTGCCCTTGTGTTTTTCCACTTGATGGGGACGCGGACCTTAACAGCTCTGAAGTCACATCCTAACAGCCTTTGGCCAAAGAACAAAGAAAGCTCTCTCTCTCTTAGCTTCAGTTTTCAATATCTGGGAAAGGATGAGGATCGGCCCGAATATTCTCTCATTTCAGGTGTTACATTTCAAGAGCACTGAGAAGACACCTTTCTATCTTACCATGACATTAAGCCATCATAGCCATCAAGTCTTTGAACTTCGAAAGGTCTGGACTCATTACCACATATCAGTGACTTGTCATTAAACAATCCAGTGTACTCTACTGGCTAAGGACGCAATGGAATAGGAGAAGCCCTTTGTGGAGAAGCGTAATGCCAGAGGTTAAGCTGTAACACCTGGAGCCAGACTTCAGTTTGAACTTGGCTATACTGTTCATGGGACAGACATTTAACCTCTCTAAGCCTCAGAGTCTTCAGATGGCAGACAGTGATGCTATTTATCCAAAATAAAGCAGGGTTGTAAATATTAAATTTCAGATGAGTACCCAACACTGACTGAGACAGTCATCAAAATTTCACACTGAGTTAATCTTCCTCTTTTATTCCTCTACATAGAGTTAAATCATTACTCTAAAGGAGCTAATCAAAAGCAAGAAGAACATTCCCCTCCAGGACAAAATTCAGCAATATTTAGCAGGCAAACGATGCCCATTACATTCTTATTCCACCTCTCTCCCACCAGCCACCTCACATGGCTACATGAGTTACTGGCCTCTGTATGAACCAGACCTGGCTCCAAGCTTCTGGGACTTTTTTGCACATAAGCGTTCTCTGCCAGCTGTCCCCATGCCCACCTTCCCAAGCACATCTCTGTGTATCTTTGAAGTCCTAGCTATTGTGACTTCCTCTGGCTCCCCCAAAGAAGTATGTATTTCTTTTCCTGATTTATCTGCCTCAATTACACAATCATCATTTTGTATTATACTAGTTAAGAAATTTGATTCAGGGAGTTCCCTGGTGGTGTAGCGGCTAGGCTTTGGTGCTCTCAACGCCGTGGCCTGGGTTCGAATCCCAGCCAGGGAGCCACCAAAAAAAAAAAAAAAGAAATAAAGAAAGAAATTTGATTCAGTCTACTAGACTGTAAAAGGAAGCAGTGTCTCATCTAATTTTCATTTTATTCCCAGAACCAATAATGACCAAAATATAATAGAGTTCAATAAATGCTATTGAATAAAGGGGGAGATGCATTTTCCTTTATCTCAAACTTTGCAGCATTGAAGCATGAAAAGTGATGATACCTTTTCCAGGTAAGAAAAATATTACAAGACTGCTGGACCCAAATTTATTTGAACACAGAAGTGTTGCTGGGCAAGGCACGGCATCATGCAGTTACTTCTCAAAGTCATAGCCCTTTCTAGCCATTCACTTCTAAGGGCTTAGTGCATGATCCCACTCGTCCTAAAGGTAATGCACACTTTCATCTGAGAGGAATTTCCCCTTGTTTTAACAAGTGTGACCAGCCCCCTGGACACATCTGCAAATCCCAATCAGAAAGGGAGCTTGTTTACAGCTCACAGACGATCGACCACTTGCACGACACCACGTGCGGCACAAAGGAAATACTATAGGGCTGCCCAGCTCCAACATCTTGCACTAATACTTCCAACAGATGTTGGAACCTTCACTCTTTTCATAATGTGATTTAGATGAATGTGTTTTGTTTTTCCTTCGAACAAAAATATGTTTTAAACTTTCCAAAGATATATATACACATCCCCACTCGTCCCACCAAGGAAGACTTCTACTCTTTTGCATACAACCATTTTTACTAACCAATAAAATGCTCTGATGTTTTGACATGCCAATAGTTCTTTGCTTTGTTTGTTTTTTGTCTGTCTGCACTCATAACCTAGGGTTAAATGTGAGACCTTTCAAATAATTGCTCCGAGAATACTTTTAAAGTTTCATTTATTCTAGGTAATCTGAGAAGTTAGCATCTTTATAAGGTAAGCTTAAGAGCTTACTACACTTGCCTAATTTACCTGAAGCAGAGAGAAATAAACACCCCAATGAAGTTCCAAGTGTTTTAAAACAATTTTCTTCAACGCATATCCAAATCTGCTAAACCTGAAAATACTGCTAACCTCAGAGAGTGTGCATTATGTAAAAATCCTGAAAGGAAAAAGTTTTTTAAAATAAAACACATCAAAGAGATAATATGTGATATTTGTAGTAAGTGATGTTGAATGACGATCAATTCTCCCAGAATAAAACTATTTTCCTCTACAAATAAGGCTTTTTTTCTACAAGTAATATAATGTCACTTCCATGATTAATGAAATAAAACATATAGCTACTTTTTACATGTATATAAAAATAATTTTAACCAAAATGTTGTGAAATACCTTGTTTCATTCATTCAACTAGACTTGTACCAAAGTTCTACATATAAGAGCCCATGATAGATGTTGCGGTGGTGGCTAAAACATACAGTCTACTATCTACAATCATGGCTCCCAAATATATACAGTTAAAGAGCAAATATGGGACATATCCAAGAATAATGATAAGACAAAGGACTTTGTAAGAATCAAAGAAGAGGAACAGATAATGAACACTACAGATGCTCAGAGGGGGCTGACAGACTCGAGCAAGGGAGACCCCATGGTGGCCCTTGGGAGACTCCCCAGAGGCCCTTGCATTGGACACCAAACAACAGGGTAAGTTTTTGATAGAATGAGATGGCAACTGGGCATTCTAAGAAAAACGGAGAGTATAATTGAAGGCACAAAGCTGGAGAAGCAAAAGTCATGTTCAGTAGAAACATTTAGACACCCTCCAATTTAACCATAGTCCCCACCTCTCCCTGTCTCCTCACACTAGCCAGGGGGCTCATTTCCATTACCCATAGGTGTAGTTTGAATAGACGACCTCATATATAAACCAATTCAGAGGAGAAGATATGATTAAAGAAATGGTGATGGATAATATTTGAAAGTAAAAAGGAATCCAAGTATTGGAGAACATCTAATATCTTGCTAAAGAATTTGGATTTAATTAACAGAAATCAAAAAAGAAGTCTTTAGGAGTAAAATGATGAAGATGGTATTTTACGAAATTTCATCTGGGGCCATGGGAGGATGTCTTAAAATGTAGACAGAGGAAGCCAGTAACCAAAGTTACCCTTTACTGAGATCTACTGATGTTTTCAGGGACTATTACAACAATATATATCATCCTCAGGGCTTAAATCTCGGTTCCACCTCCCACTAGTTAAATAATTCAGACAAATTATTTAACTCTCCTGACCTCAGTTTGCTACCTATGAAATAGTGCCTAACAATCAAATATGTATTCTTTATCATTAAATGAGTTAAACCATTTCAAGTGCTAAAGAACAGTACTTGGCACACAGAAATGGCTCAATTAATGGTAAGTATGAGTTTTTTAAAATTAATTCTCAATTGAAATATATTAATGTTCCCAAGTTATGGTAGAGGAAACTGATGTTCAGTAATGTTGAATATTTGCTCAGCAGCAATTGATACCACGTTGAAGAGCCTTATCCTCAAAGCAGGCTAGAATCTCAACTCGTTACTTTTTATTGAAGACTTTGGGAAACAGAAGGTTGAATTTGTTCACTGAATGAGTCCTTCACAACTCACTCCTTCATGTGCAAAGCCCACAACCTGGTTAGAGGAACCCTCCTCTCCTCTCTCTCCTGCTACCTATAGCACCCCATCAGGTCAGCCAGAACAGGCTGTGTGGTTGAGACATATACATACAGCCCCATCACTTGCGACCCCTAGTCCATGCAGACACTGATGGAGAGGACAAGTTACAAGTCATCCCTATTTCCTAAAAATCTTAGTGCACTTCATTGCACATACCCGGCATGCCACTTGATTTGCTGAATGCACCACAATGGAAAACAAAAAGGAGTTACTTCAGGGTACCAGGAGTAAAAAGACAATTGCAAATTTATCATGCTTTATCCCACTAACATTTAAGCATATTCTGGAGGGTGCCCCAAAAATGTATACACATTTTAAGAGATGTTATCTGTATTATTTTTCGAAGTTGAATTAAATTATGGTAGCAATGTGTAGTATAATGTTCACTCAAAAGATGGCATTAATCAAATGAGTGCTAGCATCACCGTGTGACAGGCAGGACAGTCAAAGAAAATGGCAGAAGCACAATTGTCATTCGAAGAGTGCAAGACAATTTCGAAGTGATATGTGAAATTCAAGAACGTTGCAGAAGTACAACGACAATGGCAGTGTGAGTATGGGGGAAACTCAAAGGACACGGTGTACCATAAAAAACCAGCTGTACTGACAGTACTTCTGGAAGAAATTGAAATGGCATGTGCAGCAATACCAATGGACACTTTGGTCAACGTTGCTCAAGCAGTAGTTTGCCATGATCAGGAGTGTCTGGGGGCTATGGTGACCACTTTGAGCATCTCTTGTAACTGCAGAAGTCAAATGTGACTTGGATTTGTCTTTTGCTATCAGTATATATTGATTATTACAATTTTAATACAGTATTTTCCTTTCTTAAAATACATTTTTTGGCAGCCTTTGTATTTTAATATGTTTTAGGTACCTCAATAGATTTTTAATGTCATTAATAATCTCACTATTGTTAAAAACAAAGGGAAAAGGCCAAATTCTTTAAAAAACCTTGTGCGTTTTGCAAGATCCATTTTATTTCAGTGGAGTCATACCTTATCTCCATGAGCTGGAGGTGTGTATGGATGTGTGTTTGCACAATGATAGGAAAATATGTGTTATGATTTGCATGGACAAAAGTACACCTATGAGCAAACTGAATCAGGAACACAGAGAAAGATTTTAAAAGACATTTTCAACCCTGCCCTAGAAGAAATACACTGAGCATTTATCAGCAGTCCTGTACCCTTCAAAACAAACCTCAGGGTGAGATCAAGGAAAGAAAAAGAGAATAACAACCTATCAGTCAATAAATGGAAAAATCAAAGTTCAAATTTGATTCCAGAGTCAAAATAGAAAAGAAAGGTCTAAAGGGTGGTTAAAATGAACCTTCTGGTACTTAGAACCACCTCATTTATTCCAGCCTTATGTTGCATAGGGTTATAAGTTTACAAAATAGGTAGTTCCATACGTTCAGCCCTAAATCCTAATACTGCTAGATCCTAAAAGAGTAGAGAATTCTTAGTGTGTGTGTGTGTACATTTCAAAGTAAAAAAAATCATGCATTGTGACTGATTTTAACAGAGCTCATGTTTTTTATACACTTGGAGCTCATTTTAACATACAAGCAAAGCAATTGCCAAAATTTTCTTACCCAACTAGAATATGGCTCTGAAATCTAACATGGCAGCAATTAACCCAGACTGTACATCAGGTATCATTGCCTGGTCATAATTCAGTTTTTCTCACTTGCTTTTAAAATCAACAACTGATAGCTAGCTAATAAAACTCTCTATGCACCTAATGGTAAACATTTGTTATCCTGGTGTCATTAGCTTTGTCGCTTTCAGCTACATAGAGACTTAATTGGACATACCTTTGGCTATATGAAAATCCACAAGCCTCACTTTATGTCCTAGATTGTCTTCACACCTCTTATTTATTTGTAATGTAGGGTACGAGAAACATTTGTTCTCATGCCATTTTGACAATGACAATCCACTCTAAAATGCATGGTCTCCTGCTCCCTCTCCCCTCACTGTTCCTACTGACCAGCTCAATAGACTCCCTGAGCCTCCTTGTTATTTTACAAAATGCCAGTGCCAAGCCATGCTCCACTGGAGTGCTCTCTAGTTACTACAGGAATTATTGCACAGTGAACAATCTTGTAGGAGAGGATCTGAGAACTCCTACAGTAGAAAATCTGAATTCATTTAGTTTAACCTAGTATTTTTCAAGTATGTTTAACCACAGATCAATCTTTCTCATTTATTTATTTTTGGATTAATCAACCAATTAACCAGCCTGCCTGCCTGCCTTCCTTTCTTCCTTTCTTCCTTCCTCCTTCCCTCCCTCCCTCCCTCCCTCCCTTCGTTTTTGCATAGCACTTCGTATTAACACCCTAACGAACTTTGTGCTCTCGGGTCACGTGCTGGGAAACACTGCTCTCCTTGAGATACCAGCTCTTCAAAGTTAGGCAACAGCATTCTTCCCACTTTCTCCCACCCCACTTCCCACAGTGTGGTTGTCTAACTTTGAAGAGCTAGTACCAAAGGGGAGCACTTCCTAAAATCAAGTACCACCGATCACCTTTCCCACATAATCCCAGCAGGCCTGCCACTCCTCCATGCTTCAGGTCAGGCACCGGACTTTCACTTTTTGGATTTCTTGTGTTTGATCTTTCAGTAGAGCTTATTTTTCCCTACGATAAAGTGACTTTTAATATTTGTATTTTGTTTTAGGTTTAATATTTTTATTTCATATTTTAATAGTTACATTTCTCCCTTACATAAAATGATGCCTTGGACTCAACTGTTTTTCTCACCTTCTCATAAGCTGGCATCCTGTCATTGAGGCCTAACAGTTAAGGTGACAGCGAGCCCATGACAGCTCCCTTGGTCGATGCTCAGTGGCAGGCTCATACGGAGACTCAGCTCCCAGCCAAGTGCGTCACACCAGAAGGTGATGTAGGTGAGCCTCCATTCCCACACAGATATCTGCACCCCAAAACTTGCCTTTCATTGTCCTCTAACACAGAGGCTGGAGGGCTGAGTCTGGCCTCTCAGCAGGATTATAAACACATCTGTGCAGGATAAAGATAATAAACGGCTAAACAGAAAGACAAAGGGAAATCAAGCAGGCAGGAGAATCAAACCCCCTCACCGAGTACGCCTCCATCCTCCAGACAAGCCTCCTTCACCTCCCCTATGTCGGCCTGCTGTGGGACCACGTCAGAACTGCACGGCAAGAGGCCAGCTCAAACGCAGGGGGTCTCCCAGGTTTGATGGGGAGGAGAGCTTCCTACAAGAACACTCAGACCAAAAATACCCTCAGGTTCCAATGTCCTCAAAGATGATAGAATGAACAGAACATCTCAAAGGAGGGAGTAAGAATAAATCTAGAGCCAGCTGCGGGATACGTGGCATTAAACACGAGCAGATTTCAGAGACTGTTTTGGAAGATGGCATCAGAACTTCTCTAAAAGCCCATTGAAGCTGGTCCTTGTCCTCCTTAGGCAGCCCCCAGGTCTTCATGGCCCACGGCTCGTGGGTACCTGTGTCAGACAGCAACATCTCTCTCCTGCGCCTGTGGCATATCAGCCTAGGCTGGTCAGTGCAACCCTCCCAAAGCGTACGTCTCACAATTTTCTTCTAACAAGAGTTTGAACTTGGATAACTGACCTCATGAACAAAATTCTCACAATAACTGTCTAAGAAACATTCCAGACTGACTAAATGCTTATACTGAAATACTTGGGCTCCCTCTGATTCAGAGAGTCTTAGAACCATCAAGAGCCTGTAAATCTATTGAGGGAAGAAACATGTAATTAAAAATGAACATTTCCAATCAAGTTAACCGTGTTCTCACAGTGTGCTCTGTTTCGTCATTCCTCCCGTGAAGTTCATTCACATATTTTGTTCCAGGAATGATTCTCAGTGATGGAGGCACGATACAATGCAGGCCCTCTTCCTAACTCACAATCAAGTAAAAGTATGAAGAAGTCACAACAAAATACGGGTCTAACCACAGAAAAGGGCATATTTATAACTTTTTTATTTTTTACCTACGGAAATAACCATTTCTAAGGCTTAGTCTAATATGCATTTTGCTTTAAATTTCTAATTAAGGTGTAGTAAAAATCCTGGGTGCTGTAGGGAACGGGGAAACCAGTGGCCTTTGGAGAAAGCAGAAACAGTTCTGGAAAGCCTTTTCCTAAGCAGACAAGCTTACGCTATATCACAAGAAATAGAGGCGGACGGGGACTCCGCAGAATGAGGAATATCAAGAACATACGCGTGAAATGTTAAAACTACAGCATCCGTTTCAACTTCACTGCAAAACAGAGTGAGCCGAGAGGTGGTGGTGAGAGGTGCTGCCCAGGAAACAGGCCCAGCACAGAGCTTTGACAGCCCTACATGACATAAAAGGAGTCTAAACCTCCTTCCAACAGGAAGTAGGAAGTCACTGAAGGATGGCCGGCAGAGGTGTCGAGTTAACAAGTACACTTTTGAGACCTTTCTGAAATAACGTGCAGGACTGATCATTGGAAGTTTAGACTGGAAACAGGGAGATGGGAGACTTGCAATCCAGGAAAAGCACTATGAGGACCTATGAGGTCTGACAACTAAGATGGTGAATACAACCTAGAAAAAGCGCTACCTACCTCATTGCTGAGTATCACTATGGTCACCTCCCAAGTACCCCGCTTGGGAACTATGCACTGATGCCACCATCTCATCCACTCGTCAAAGCAATTTTGGAACTCTTCTTCTGGAATGCCCATCAGAGGTGTTGTATGACCCCTGATGTCCTGAATGTCAATAAAATATCTTACTTTCAGTATTTCCTTTATAAATAAAGAAAAATATTCCTAAATAAAGTCACTGGGGGCCAGATCAGGTGAGTAGGGCAGATGTTCCAATACAGTTATTTGTGTCCTGGCTAAAAGCACCCCCACAGACAGTGCTGTGTGAGCTGGTGCGTTGTCACGATGAAAAAGCAATGAGGTGTTGGCAAAAAGTTCAGGTGAATTTCATCCATGTTTTCATGCAGCCTTTTTAGCACTTCCACACAGCAAACTTGGTTGATTATTTGTCCAACTGGTACAAATTCATAATGAGCTATCCCTCTGATATCAAAAGAGGTTAACAACATGGTTTTGACTCGTGATTTGGACTGACAGAACTTTTTTGGTTGTGGAGAAATGCTGACTTCCATTGTGTCCTGTGAAGCTTTGCTTCAGGGTCATAGTAGTACACCCATGTTTCATCACCAGTGATAACATGGCCCCAGACATCATCTTGCCTCCCCAAAAGTCTTGGCAAACTTTGATTCTCCTTTGCTTTTGTTCATCAGTGAGCTCCTTTGTGACCATTTTTGCACACGCCTTTCTCATGCCAAGATTTTCAGTTAAGGTTTTCCTAACTGTTTCTCTATCAGTGTTTACGGGTCTGCTATGCTTTGCACAGTCAGCCAACAATTTTGATGCACAATTCGATGTATCTTTGCAATGTTTTCATCAGTTCTGTTCATTACTGGTCACTGACCTCTCTTTATCAGTGACACATTCTCTCCCATCAGAAAAACATTTAATCCATTTTTTACACTGACATTTTCTTCATGGCATTATCCTCATAAACTTGGAGTAACATGTCCCTGATTTTACTTCCACTCTTGCCAAGTTTAACAAGAAATTTAATATTTGTTCATTGCTCTAATTCAAGCTTCGACATACTGGCGACGGTACACAAAAACATGCAACAATAATGAACACCACTCAGCAAGACACTACCATACATCAACATGAACACAGCTGTGAGACATGGATATACCAAGGTTATGACACCTTACCAAGTAGTTTGTACAGTGCTGCCAATGTAAGTGCATGGTGGCAAGTTCACAAACTTAATTGTCAGACCTCATAAATCAGGGGTGTTCAAACTTTTGGCTTCTCTGAGCCACATTAGAAGAAGAAAAATTGTCTTGGGCCACACTTAAAATGCACTAACCACTAACAATAGTTGATGAGCTAAAAAAAGCTCTGTGCATAATTTTCATAATGTTCTAAGAAAGTCTATGAATTTGTGTTGGGCCACATTTAAATCTATTTGGGGCTACCTGGGGCCTGCAGGTCACATGTTGGACAAGCTTGACTGAAATTAACAGGGAAGGTTGGTATGAAGAAGCGAGAGGTTCAAGTGGAATTTAAGAGGGAGAATCAGCAGGACTTACTGACTACTCAGAAATAAAGAAATGAGGTGAGAAGGCTGTATGAAAGAAAGTCAAAGATGACTCCACAGGCAATACTGGCTACACATAGTAATTTGTGGACTCCAGTAAAATATAAAATTGTTCAAAAATTATTAAGAATATGGAGAGCAACAGCTGAGCACAGGGCCCTTCCGGAATGGTGCTTACGCAACTGTGCAGGTCACATGCCCATGAAGCTGGCCCTGTTCCTAGGTTCTGACTAAGGTGCTTGAGTGGATAATGGGGTCATTAATCAGGGTCAAGAACATGGCAGAAGGTGGACATGTGAGAGGAATAAAATGAGATTTGTTTAGCCGTGTTGATTTTGAACTTCCAGGGGCAGATCTGAGTGGGATGTTAGTATAAGGTGTTGATTAAAGCAAGTTCACTGGCATCAAACAGACCTGGGTTTAGGTCACAGCTGTTGCACTTGTAAGCTATGAGATCTTGGGTGAGCTGTCTAGAGCTAATGTGCTTGGTTTCCTCCTCAGTAAACATCACAGATCTAAGAGAATCAAATAGAAATCATGTTTCAAAGTTCTTTGTCTATTTCCTGATATATGGTGCATATAAGCCATCCATAAATGTCATCCTTTCATTATTATTACATTATTATTACAAGAGACTCTTCATTAACTGGAACTCAAGCAACCGGCACTCTCAAGCAACCAGCAAAATGTTGCCGGTTCAGATGCTTGAGATTTTGCTGGTTGCTTGAGAGTGCTGGTTGCTTGAGTCTCACTTAACAGAGAGTCTATGTACATTTATCTGGCATCTACCAATCCCCATGGGTGCCAGTTAACTGAGAATCTACTGTATTACTATTATTATTATTATATGCAGTAGACTTGGTCCAGTAAGTCTGGATAAGTAAATAAGGTTTGGAGAATCATCCGTGCACAGGTGGCTCAAAAGAACAGCAATGAAAGGAAACACACAGTAGTGAGAAGAGAGAACCTCAGTATTGATACTGCAGAACACTGGCCTTTGAAGTGAGCTCTGGATGCTACACAAGCACCACGCTTACACGAAGAAAAGAATGGCTAACGGTGTGATGACACAATAGAGACAGACCTAAGACAAGCCTGTGGGGAAATATTTGGGGACAGGACCTTCCAGTCAAGTGGTCATTTACTCCATCAAAAGATCTTTCAGACACTGCTCTCCAGACATACGCTGCAAAGTTTCCAGATGCTTCTTTTCCCCCTCAAGTTATTTCTGTTCAATTTTCCAACATATTGACTAAATTATAAAAATGTGACTCTGTTTCTTAGAGAAAATAGTATCTGATTAGTTTTACAGCACCTCGCACCCTCGACTGTTTAGGGAAAGTTGTCTACTTCTCATTTCAACAAGAGTATCAAATGATGGATCTTTCATATTACATGAAACAAGTGTCAGTATTTAATGGTTGGCTCCTTTTGTTGACAATTTAACTTCTAATATAATCTCTAAACTAAAAAATTACATTTTAAACTTTAAAATTTTTACTTTTTCTGAGTGATCTTAGTGACTTATGAATATATTCATTTTTCTAAATATCTTGAAATGCTCTGCTAACTCCCTTAAATTTATTTAATAACATAATTGGGACTCTATTCTGTAATTGAAATACCATTTTTGCTTGAGTTTTTGAATTATGCAAGTCTGGGTCCTTTAGTAATTTAGCATCTGGTTTGCAAGTTATGTGATTTTTTTTTTCTTGAATAATAAGTTAGGTGTAAGTTTGCAACATTAATAAACTTAACATGCAAACTTCAATATAGTTCTAGCAATATCTTCCACTCAATGACTGCAATAGACAATGTCTGAGTAAAGGATAACCAAAAATAATATGCAAATTAAAAGCACATTGCTGGATTCTTAATGTAGAGTAGAAATAGATATTTTAATTGATTTTATTGACAGAAAGATTTCCATTCCCTACAGTGGGTTACTTCTTCAAACACACAACTCGACCCCAGTGCCACACTTCTCGTCCTCAGTAACTGATTTTGCGAAGGCAACAAGTGTAAAGAATAAACTCCTCCCATTTTCTCTCCCTTCACTTCCAGTTATCTGATAGCCATTCATCTCTAGTTCTTCAAGTTCACCTTCTCCCTGGGCTACTGCCACTTCCTGTCCTCCTCCCTTGCTTTCTCTTGCTCCCTGGCACTTGTCATTCTGTAACATGCTATGTATTTTACTTATCTTGTTCATTGTCTGTCTCCACTACCAGAAGTATAAGCTCCATCTGACCAGTTATTCTATCTGTTCATTATTGAATTCTTAGCACCTAAAACTGTGCTGGCAATGAAGGACGAACTCCAGCATTAATGCCCTGTATCCCAGTTTTTCTCTCAACATCTAGAACTTACATTATTGAGGACTTTCATCCCTTCCCCACCTCAATCTTTTCTTCTCTAGTAGAACTTTCCTTCATCCACAAATATATCACTCTCCCATCCCAAAAAGAAAGAAAAAAGTATCCTTCTCTTAGCCCGTCAACTTTATAATAGTCTAATCTTTTATCTTCCCTTTCCTCCTACTGTCTTCATTTATACTTATAAATTTGTATATAATATCTTCACATTATATTTATATGTATATGAGGATATAGCTTCATATATCTTTCACTCAAATCTAATTTCTGATTTCTTCCTATAACCTACTAGAAGGTTATTTCCAGGGCTCACATCCTAGCACTCTGGTTTCTCTTCTTCTCTCTCTTCTGAATCTCTAACAGTGATTTCCATACATTGTCACTAAGTCCTTTTCCCCCAAAACTTCTTGCTGTATAATACCAGAGCTGTTCAATTGAACTTTCTGCTATGATGAAAATTACCTGTCTCTGTGCATTCTAATAAGGTAGCCATGTGTGTCAAATGAATACTTAAAATGTGATCAGTATGGCTGAGGAACTCAATTTTTAATTATATTTAAATTTAATTATATTAATTTTTCTTGAATAGTTACATATGATTAGGGCTACTATATTGGTCAACACAGCAGCAGACAGTATCACTGATGATCTCATCTACCCTCATAGCCATCCCCTAAAGTCACTGTTAACTCTTCTTTTTTTCAGCAAGTCTACGTTGAGCATCAGGTACCATGCCACATGATGAGAAGACAGACATAAGCCAAGAACTCACAGTCTAGTGGAATAAGTCACACAGGTAGACAGCAATTATGACATAATATCATGATGATGGAACATGTATGTAGGTAAGAACAGACAAAGAGCATGTATGTCAGCCTGACAGAATTAGGGAAAGTACCAGTTATCCACATGGACAAGGAAAGGAAAACATCAGAAATACAGGTCAGCACGATTCAAAGCACAGTACATGCCAGAAACCGTTTTCCATCACCTTTGTGCCTTCACAGATTCCTCCTCTCCAACCACAACCTTCAAGTCTTCCAATCTTCCAATTTACTCCCAGAGTTATCCTCACGGAATCCGTTGTCTGACTTCATTGAAACCCCCAATCCATCAATTCTTCCACTTTCTCCCTCCCTGGCCCCACTTCTGCATTTCTTTCTCTTCTTGTTCAGATTAAAGTCTATGGTCCATCATTACAACTCCCTTATAACTACTATAATTTTACCCTCTCCCCGCTCCATTCACTGGCATAACACACCCATAATCTTAATTAACCCAATAAGTCACCTTCTCCAGTATTTGCATGCTTCAGTAGATTGCTATTCTATGTGTATTCAGATGGTTATCAAACAAATGCGTGACAGTCACAAATGGACACAAGACTTACACTAAGTCTCTATACAAGGAAATTTCTCTCCCTACCTACAAAGCTTATTTCACACTTTTTTCTCATTGCTCTATTAGAAATATTTCACTGTTTTTCTCACCTTTCCTCACATTTAGCTAATGTATTCGCCTCATTCCACTGGACACGGTTCCCTCATCTCCCCAACCAGGTCTGTAATAGATTGATAGCAGATCAATTCCTTAACAGTTCCTGTATTCACACTCTTCGCTATGTCACTTTGTTTGGCCTACTCTCTGACTCTAACTTCAACTATGCAACTTACTTTACCAGTGGGATATATATCAGCAAATATTATACAAGTGGCAGGCTCGTGTGATTGTTCTAGCTTTTGCCACTACTATGAGAAGATGCCTGAGCTGGCCTGGTACAGGATGAGAGGCATGTGGCCTAGCTGTCCCCACAACTTCATTCAAGAGCCAGTCAACCACCAAACATGTGAGTGAGTCATTCAGAGCAAAAAACAATACTGAGTGGCACCCAGCCTGCACCTGCTCCCACCTTCTGCTTCTTCCCTCCCATCTCAAGAGATAGA
The DNA here is from genome assembly GCA_004026885.1 of Lyroderma lyra. Taxonomy (NCBI): domain Eukaryota; kingdom Metazoa; phylum Chordata; class Mammalia; order Chiroptera; family Megadermatidae; genus Lyroderma; species Lyroderma lyra. The sequence continues at coordinate 24,662 of PVJL010008068.1, forward strand.
GTGTTCTCTTAGGACTTAGGCCTCCACTCCACCTTAGCAAGGACTTCACCCCACTGGCCACCTCTGCTCTCCTGTCCTCAAGTCTCTCTCTCCTTCTGGATCCTCAGAATACAAACACGTTTGACTTTCCTCACCATTAAAACATAAAACTTCCCTTGAAACAGCAAACCCATAGATACCCCTCCTTTCTCTGCTCCCTTTAAGGTCCATATTTTCACCTCCTATTTTACCTCCTTCTATCCTATTTCACTCTCATCACTCCTCTCTGAAACTACTGTTGTTATGTCCTCAGTGAATTACTTGCTCATTGCCAAAATCAATGAACACTTTTGTGTACTCATTTTACTATAATTCTGGAGAGCACTGGAGAACACCCCTCCTTTCCTAGAACACTTCCCTCTCCGGCTTTTCTCCTAATTCCTAATTGCTGATTGATCTCATTCTCTTTAGCCTGTTCTGTTCCTTCCCTGTTCCGTTCACTAAAGTTATTGCTTTTCTTTGTTCATTGATTCAACAAATACCAGAGGTACCCCAAAAATATATACACATTTTAAGAGATGTTATCTATATATTACTTTTTGAAGTTGAACTGAATTACAGTAGTGATGTGTAGTACGTTCACTCAAAAGATGGCATTAATCAAATGAATGCTAGCATCACCATGTGACAGGCAGGACAAAGAAAATGGTGGAAGTACGATTGTTGTTCAAAGAGCCCAAGACCATTTTGAAGTGGTATTTGAAATTCAAGAATGTTGTTTGAGTTTCCCCCACGTTCTCCTGACTGAACACCCCTTGACTTCTACCTGTGGGAGACCTTAAAGGATGTGGTGTACCATAGAAAACTGGCTGCACTGGAGGTACTTTGGGAAGAAATTGAAATGGCATGTGCAGGGATACAAGTGGGCACTTTGGTCACTGTTGTTTCTCTATAATAAGAAGTGTCTGGACTCTGATGGCAACCACTTTGAGCACCTCTTGTAATTGCAGAAGTCAAACATGACTTGTAGTCATCCTTTGTTATTGACATACGTTGGGTATTAGAATTTTAGTACAGTTTTTTTTCCTTTCTTAAAATGTATATATATTTTTATGGTACCCTCTGTGTTTATGAAATGCCTACTGGGTTCCAGGCCATGTAGTAAGCATTTGAGATAGATGAGTGAACACATCATGCAAAGTTACTTCAACATATGCAACTCAAATACTCAGGGGAGACAAGTACTAGGTAGTAATATTAATAATAATAAATGAGTAAGTTAGACAGTCATACACAAGATTATAAATGAAATGGGAAAAAAGCAGGTTAAGGCGGAGTCAGTAAGTACCAAAGTGGGAAAATGGGGAGAGTTGTATTTAAATAGGGCGGTTCAGGTAATGTTAGAAGGGTGACATCTCAGTCGGACATGGAGGTGGTGATGGGTTACCTAGACTATCTAGGGAGCAGGTCCCGGCAGAAGAACAACCAGTTCAAAGGCACTACAGTGGGAACATGACTTTTGTGCTCAAGGAAGCCAAGGATGGTAGTACGGCTAGAACTAAATGACAGATGGAGAGACTAGTGGAAAATGAATTCTCAGAGGTAAGAGGTCAGGAGTAGACTTTGTAGGACCTTGGAGGCCCTTGTCAGAACTTCAGCTTTTATGCTCAATTACACTAAGAAATAGAAGCTTTTCAGTGGAGGAGCGGCGTGAGCTCATTTACTTGTAAAGCCCGTTTGCTTGTTCATTTCTGCCTCTTTCATTAGACGATGGCTCTTTAACTGACCACTGAGAAGTTAATGACCAACATGGTATCTGCTATATGAATAAATATTGAAGCAAACAAAAAAATTGTATGACATTATTATACAATGTTTGTCATATTTGGAGAGTATGACAGAGTATGTCTGGTAGGGAGATGGGAGAAAATACTTAAAAAGAATTTAGAGATATTTTAATGGGCACTGAATGTAAAATTAAATTATATAATTAACATCATTTGTATATATAACATACATTTTAACACATACGTAACATTATATATGTAACATATATATGTTAAAGCATACTAAATGTTTACCAAAATTTGCATATTAATTTGTAACCAGAAATTTTTCAAAAGTACATAAACAACATATGTGTATTTTTCTCATCAACTAGACAATATATTTAGTTGGGTAAAGGACACATTTCCTTGAATTTGTGTATATGTGAGTGTCTGTGTGTGTGAGTATGCATGTGATGTGTGTGCATGTGTGCCTGTGTACACAAACATGCCACTTCCGTAAGTGCTTTAAATGTGTAAAAAGTTATGAACTGCATTATCCCATTTAAACTTCTTGATAACTCTAAACAGCTGCCATTTTAATGTCATTTAACATATTAGGAAACTGAAACTTGGATAGTTTAAATAACAAGTCTAAGGTTGCACATCTAGTAAGAGGTAGAGACCAGATTTTAATCTGTGTTTATCAGACTCTAAACTCCTTTGCTCCATATTTTCAAATTCCTTTCACCCACATCTCATTGGAATCTCCCAATAAGATGTGAGGCAGGAAAAAAAGACAAAATATTATTTCATTTAAGTATGTATATACATACTCTCTCTCTGTCTGTCTGTCTGTCTGTCTCTCTCTCTCTCTCTCTCTCTCTCTCACACACACACACACACACACACACAGAAGAGAATTCTAAGGCTTGATAAGCTTAGTCACTCCAAACTTGGTTTGAACCCAGGTCTTCTTACTCCAAACACTTTTTCATGTTACTAACTACTAAAGAAATTATTTTATAACAAATCCTATACTGTGTGAACCAATATCCACTGTAGTAGATATTGTTCATTCCTTTAGGCTATCTTTGAACCAATCATCTTTTCTATGTCCAGGATACTTACCTATTTTTTGGAAACTCTACCTCCCAATATAGAACTGGAGAATGCCAACCTCCCTTGAAGGTAGGTCATTGATGCAGGACTTCAGCTTCTCCAATCAGATGTCCCTGCCCTGAATTTTGAATCTTGAGATGCGGATGCAAGAAGATAGAATCCACATAGAACTGATAATACTGAGGGGTAGAGGAGGGCACAGACAGCAGAATTAGCACCTGCATCCAGTTTGCAGGGGACGAGTGCCCAGCAATGGTGTTGATGGCACGGGCCACTCTGCTTGTGTCTTGTGGTGATAGTACATGTATAGTTCTGGGCTCAGTTTCAAGTATTGTCACTGGCTGCATTCTGTCAAGCCAGTGTTCTGATCTTTTTGGAGACTCTATGAGCTGCCACGTATCACCTGATAAAGTTCCTTACTGCCTACATGAGTTTATTTCTGTTCCTTGCAATTAATTACACTGTTCAACGCACACAGCTTTGGTCTGAGATATATATTTTTGGGTGGTTCATAGTTGACTATTTCAATAGGTGTAATTCCTAACATTAGATATACTTCAGAGCACTCACTCCTTTTTCTATTTTCTCCAATAAAGAAAAATGCTTTTGTTGCAAAAACTCCACAGGAGAAAGGAATAAACATACCACAAAGCAACCAAGTCTTTGAATCTCACAGATCTTCTGCAGATGTTTAATAGAATTTCCCTTCATTCCTTTTGCAACATTGTCCTGAAAAACACGTTATGTCAATGGGGAAAACTTTAGGCATGAAATGATTGGAATGACTGCAGGATTTTATGGCACCTTGAAAAAAATAACTGAAACCAAGAGCATTTTGAAGTTAGCAGGAACATTCAGCCATCCTCAGGGGTATCTGTTTCCTTTGTCTCCTACCCTCAAAAATGTGACATTTAATGGTCTGCTTTTTATATACGGGTGTGGGTTCCTTTGATATTACTATTTAATCAGACTCAGGGACGCACTTCTGTTGGAAATCTGGAATTTTCTCTCTTGAAGGCTTTTAGGATTTTTATTAGAAGCTGTTATTTTCCACAATGTCTGGGTCTATAAAAACATCAACACAATAATTTGGCAGTAAAATTTAAATATTTTATAAGGGACATTAATCTTTATCTTAATTAAGTAATATACATACTGCTTGTCTTTAATGAATGAATTAAGAGACTCCTGGAAATTTCATTCATTATAAATGACCCTTTCATCCTCAATATTTTAGCCCAAATCTTAGAAGATTAGATTTTCGGGGGGTTGGCTGGTTTTTTTTCTGTTCTGTTTTGTGTTTTAAAAAAATTAAAGAAAAGAATGATAAAAGGAAAAGAAGATAAGGGAAAGAAAGGCATGGAAGTTGCCAGTCAGAGAAATGTTTCTTGAAAGTACCACCAGAGATCCCAGGCAAGTTTCTGTTCATCTTCCGGCTGGACATAGACATCCACAAGCTCCTTCTAGTTCCAGTGTCTTCCTATTCATCACCAGATTTCTAACTTTGTCCTACCAACTTCCTGTTTTGTCTTTGCCATGGCTTTTCAATCAAATTAATCCCCTGGTACCTGAACACTCTCACTTAGCCCAGAGACCCACATTCTTCTCAACTTTTTTCCAAGAAGGACAGATGTTTATTCTTTCTTTGTTCAACAAAGTTTCTCACTGACCCACTATGAGCCAGGCATTGTGCTAGGTGTTCCGTATACAAAGGTGAGCACAACAGATGTGATCTTCACTTTTACAGAATTTACAATATAGTGAAGAAGACAACTTTAAGTTAAAATCATATTTAAACAATAATACAGTAGACTTTCCATTAACCAGAGCACAAGCAACTGGCACTCTCAAACAATTAGCAAAAATTAATTTCAATTAATGAAATAATACATTCGTCCAGCATAGATTATGGCTAACTGAGAGTGTACCTAACATTTATCTGGCGTCTACCAATCCCCATGGGTGCTGGTTAACTGAAAATCTACTATATAAATATTGAGACTTCCTATGAAGGGAAAGAACAGGGAGCAGAAGTTGAAAAAGAATAACAAAAGAAGCTTAATTTATGTTGAAAGATCAATAAGGGTCTAGCACAGAAAGGCAAATTTGAGCTAAAATTTGAATGATGAGAAAGAGCCAGACATATTGTGAGGGTCTGTGCAGGGCCAAGAATTTGACGCTGGACATTAAAACAAAGCCCATGGTTAGAGCATCAAAAGAAAGGGTAGTACAAATGAAAGTAAAGCAGGAAACATACCACTTAGGGCCTGGTAGAACACAGTTAAGAGTGTAAAATAATGCCAGGTATAATAACAAGCTACAGAAGGAATTTGAGCAAGTGATATTACCCAATTAATATTCAAAGACTATTTATAATGTGGAGGAAGTATTTTGAGAGAAGGTGGTTTATCTATGAACTCATTTTGATATTATACTGAATTCTACCCTCTGGGAGGATTTCTCTGCCCCCACCCAACCCCCCCATCCCTCAGGGCCACCCATGCAACAGATTGTCATGCTGGAGACAGCATATCATGTCCAATCATCTTAAACAAAGCTCTTTTTCTCTCCACTGTCATTCAATCATAGGAAACTGCAATATTTTGAGAGAGAAGTGGCCAGGTGGCAGATGTAGGCATTATGGGAATATTAGTCACCTTGTATCATCAGGACATGCTTCTGTCCTACCCTGTGAAATCGAGCTCTACTTGATGAGGGAGCATCCATGAGAATACTTGATTTCATGGCTCAGTCAATCAGATGACTCTAAATTGATGGTGGAGATAGCTTGGACAGCATGGTAAGCCTGTGTTTAGTCTCTGTGTGTTCCCAGTAACAGTCTGGGTTCTTCTCCTCAAAATAAAAATTAAAAAGAAAATACTTACTGAGAAAATATGACTTTGCTCCAAAACGCTATAGAGTTTGCTCAATATAACAAAGATGTCTTCCACAGACACTGTATCAAATAGGTAAGGCCACTGCTATGATAAATAACCTCCAAGTCTCACTAGTTTGACACAATAAAGATTTATTTTCATGTCCCATTGCAGTGAGGGTCATTTGGGGACAGAAGAAGAGGGAGGCTCTATGCTAAGTTTCTCCAATCTGGTGATTCCTCAAGGTCCTCAAAGACCTCCCCATTCAAACAGACCTTAAAGGAAAGGTTCTAGAGGGTTTTGTGGGCTAGACCCATAAAGTATATGTCATTTCCATTAATCCTATTGGGCAGAACTCAGTCATATGGCCACACTTACCACAGGAAAGAATGGAAAATGCAATCTAGATGTGTGACCAAGAAGAAGAGAAAAGAAACATGGACGAGCACTCCCAGCTACTCTGGAAATACTCGACCCCACTATTTCTAATGAGTCGTGAGGGATTGGTGACAACCCTTAATTGAGTTCTAATTAAAATATGCTTTATATACAAGTCTGAGCTTTCAAAGTCAAATGACACCATTTTACCAAAGTTATATTTGTAATAATGAACAAAGGCTACAAATTACTCAACAGACCACATACAGAACATCTTTCCTTGGACCCAATGTTCTATTGGCACAAAAGCAATTTTATATCAGACTTGTATTCCAGATCTTTATAGTTCAGTGTCACTATCCTTCTCAGCCCCGCCATTTTTAGACTCTATGCAAAATGCAAGTCCTTTTGAGTTCCATTACCTTCCAAACTCTCATTCAAACATTAGTTTTTTTCAACTCATCATCCATTTGCCAATCCTTTTGAAGATGCACTCTGGAATGCATGTTCGAGTATAAACTCTATTTTTGTCATACTCAATACTTCACAGAAGTGTCCGTCCACCTAAAATTGTCCCTTAGTTCACATTTCCCTCTATTTCTCAAAATAATTTTTTTTCTCTGCAAGACAGTTCCCTTTTTCTTTCAGTCCACTCAAGTAGAGGCTGCACATCCTCTCATTCTATGTTCCTAAAGGCTAAGGGTAAGGCATGAAGGTGGAGAACAGGGAATCTGTGGGAATTATCCGGTAATTTCTTGTCGTCCATTGCTACTTGTAATGCATTACTAATACTACTCCCTAGAGTCGTTCGTTAAACATCTTTGGGACTCTGGGTAGCTCTCCTCATCACTGTCATATGCTTACATCCCAGTTTCTTCTCCACATTCATGAATGATTATTTATGCACAGCTCTATGATCTTCTCTAAGGATAGATCTATAGTCTTGCCATTATCTTAGATGTCATCCATGTCCATTTTGATAGTCCTACTATCTTAGACAGTTTCTTGACCTCTTCCATGTCAGTAATTTTTGTCATCACACCATCAGTTCCTATAAACATTGGTGATATTTTGTAAAGTTCCATGTATTGCTAGTCACATTCCAATGTTCCAGTCTCCTAACACAACTCATCATTCCAACTCTTCTGTTTCTTCTTGTCCTAGAGACTGTCTAGCTGTTGCATCCATAATGGTCTCTACTTGCCTACACTTCCCAGGACTTACTTCACTTCCTTTCTGGCCCATTTGCTTAGCCTGTCACATAAACACTTCCTTGTCCTTTCTGTAAACTCTTGCTTTCTTACTGTCTGATTTTTTTTTTTTTTTTTTTTTTTTTTTTTTTTTTTTTTTTTTTTTTTTTTTTTTTTTTTTTTTTTTTTTTTTTTTTTTTTTTTTTTTTTTTTTTTTTTGGTCTCACCTGCCCTGAAATAGTTTAGGGCTGGAAAATCTAATTATCTAACCTATCTATTTTTCTCCCAAATGACTAAACCCTGATGAAGATTATCACCCAGTGATCATAATGATGAAAGCCATATTAATTAATGATTTCCACCCACAGGTTTAGTGGTTACCAGAAGGTAAGGGGTTAAGGTGGTAGAAGAAGGTAAATGGGATCAAATACGTGGTGGCAGAAGGTGAACTGGCTCTGGGCGGTGAATACACAAGCAGTCTACAGGTGATATATTATAGAATTGTACACCTTTCACCTATATAATTTTACAAACCAATGTCAACCCAACAAATTTAATTTAAAAATTAAATACTTAATAATGAATTAAAAAATTAAAAATTAGTAATATCCAAGACCATACATTAATAATGCTCCTGCAGCCCTTCTATGAATCCTTAGCCCATTCATCTTTCCTGTGCTCCTCAGCAGATGCTCTAAATTCCACGTCTTTCCTCAAAACTTCCAACCCATTACCTGATAGTTCATTCATGGAACGAGCTAGCCAGGAAAGATGAAGAAAGCCCACTGTTCGCGGACAGACATCATTCGTGCCCTGACTGAGAACCTGGCAATTATCAGGCCAAAAAGAAAAATTCGACCTCTCTATTTGAACCTTCATTTATCAGTCCCTTCTGTCTCTGAAGGAAAAAATTTAAATTAAATCTCCAACTCTCCTTCTCTCTAGACTATTTCTCGTCTACTTTTAAATACAAGCATTTTTACATGCAAACAAAGTTTTACAAGTGAACACATGCATAGTCTTTATGATGTGCCAGACATTCTTCTTAGTACTTTATGTGAGTCGACTCTTTAACCTTCGCAGTAACACTATGAGAAAGGACAATTACTATCCCTATTTTATAGATGAAAAAACTAAGGCACAGAGTAGCTACATTACAGGTTCCAAACCACTCATTTAATAGAGTTCGAATTGAGAGTTCCTCCTATATTTAAAAATATCCCCTAAATTCACATTTGTCTATTTCCTGTCTTTCTTCTTTCCTTTACAGAGCAACAAATATACTTAAAGTGAGGGTCCACATTCATGCTTTCCACTACCCTATCTCTTATTCATTAACATAGTGCCATTGGTTTTTGCCTTCCACACCCCAATTAAACTTCCCCTGCTAAGATCACTCATAACTTCCATGTTATCAGATCAGTTAGAATAATCTGTCCTTATCTCTGTTGCATTCTCTTCGGTAGTTGGCACGGCTCACTACTCCTTTCTTCTTAAGTATGTCTTGTCCTACGGCTTCTACGTCACCTCTCCCACGTATTTCTGTCATTTTACTTACTCCTTTTCAGTCGCTTTGCAAATTCCTCTTTCTCCACCTGCCTTTATGTCAATGTTCCTCAGGGATCAGCTATAAGCTTTTGCTCCCCTCATTCAATAATGTAACCCTTGGAAACCTCAGACAACTGTCACCTTCAAGAGTTTGTGGGCCTGTTTGTTTAAAATACACACATAACTATTTGTATGGATATCCTTCTCTTTCTATGACTTTCACAAATGTATGTGGTCGGACAATTAATTTAGCAAACGCATTCTGGAAAAACTGCTACACACCTCATTGCTATATATCACTATGGTCACTCCTGAAGTGCTCCCCTTGGGAAGCTGTGCACCGACGCCAGTGCCTAGGCCGCCCTCCAAAGCAATTTTGGAACTCTTTCTCTGCATTGGCCATCAGAGCTGTCATTGTACCTTGCCAAGGTTATGACACCTTACCGAGTTTGTGCAGTGCTGCCCACAGGAGCACACAGTCTATCACCCTGTCAATGGTTGGCCAATAAAGCACATCTCCACAAGGACCAAATCAGTCTTTTAGAATTAGAGGACAGTTGCCTGAATTAATAGTTGTCTTGATTCTATCTTCAAAGGAAACTACAGTTGGTAATGAGTCCTCCAGAGAGATCAGAATTTTGACTCAAGGGCAATGTCCACTTGAGGCTAAAGGAGGTCAAAAAAAGAGCATCTAATATTTCAGGAGACCTCTTCTCCTTGTCTAACTAAGGGTTAGTTGAATATGCTAGAAGATATTCTCAACGATATATCTAAATCCTCAACTACTACCTTGAATTCTAGACAGAAACATCCAAATCTTTCTCAGCAAGCCCACTTCTCTTGTATTCCTTATCCTAATGATACACCATACTTCCCCAATCACCCGGACTAAAAACCAAAGAACCATTCAAGACTATTTTCAATCAAGCAATCACCAAACCAAATGGATTCCATCTTTCACATCTCTTCTATCCATTCTCCTTCTCGAATCCTCACCACAATTCACTTGGATTAACACAAAAGGCTTCTCTCCACCCTTACCTCCAGGATAGGTGGCTTTCCTTGCCTGTACTGTCAGAATAATATTTCCAAATTGTAAATCTGGTCATGTACCTGCTAAAAAACCTTATAGTTCCCCATAGTTTTTAGGATCAAGTTCAACAGTCTGCACGGGTGTCCAAGGCTCTAGATGATCTAGACCTGCCTATACCTCTAATCCTGTTTCTTCCTGTTCCCTCTTAAGAATCCCTCATTCCAGGCATACTAAATACTTCAGTCCATTAAATACAACACGATGGTTCATGCCTCCATTCCATTGTATGTACCAAGTCTTTCTCAGTGGGACACCTTTCCACACCACCACTGCTGTGCTCGTGCTCTTTTCTGAATCTCAGACCAAGTCTCACCTCCTCTGGGAACCCTGGTTTGAAGACGCCTTTTTCCTTCAGGAGCACCCACCTATCATCATACCTACCCCACTGTATGTTATGAAAACCTTAAATGTCTGTCTGTAAGCATGCTTAACTCTGAGGCAATGAACTTGTTTTATTTATCATGATGTCACAATACATATAAGAAAAGGTCAGGCAGACACTGGACACCAAATAAATGTTTAAATGAGATTCTTTGTTTGAGTTGCTACCACAACTCTTTTCTGATAAAATTGTCCATGGTAAACCTTCCAAAATGTCTAAAGTTATCAAATACATAACAATAAGGTAGTTCATAAATAGGAATGAACCAAATCAGTTACTTGAGTAGGACAACCCAACATATTTATTAGAGTCTAGTTGCTTTTAGAAAATACGAATTCAATGACTATTTGGCAAATCCTGAGGATCTCCAAGTCTCTTAAATCAGTCCATCTTAACACTGGCATAGGGTTTTCATTGACTTCTACCATCAACAACAGCACAAACAAGAAAATTATGCACATTTTAAGTGTAGCAGATGCAGAATGCAAATGCCTTATGCTTTGTAATAGCTTTTGTTTCATAAAAGTTTGTTTTTACATTACAAATACTTAACCTTAAATTATCTTACTGAACCTTTAAAATAATCTGATGAAGTGTATGTCATTATTTCTATTTTATAGATGAAGAAACCAACACTAGAGAAATCAGATTTACACAGTGACATAGCTATTAAGTGTAAAGTTACTGTTCATGCCTCCATCCTTCATTTTCTATTAGTCATGATTCTATATATAATATTTGTCACTCATTAAGTTTTCCTCAAATACATATCTAATTTTGTAGTAGTCCAACTGGACATCTAATTATTACAAACTAATAGAGTTCAGTACTTAATAGCACAAGCTCTACATAGAGCTGGGGTTTGGAATCCCCTTGCTAACTAAATGGGCTAAACTCTAACTTTTCTGTGCCTCAGTTTCCTTACCTACAAAAGAGGGATGATTTGCAATACCTTCTCATAGGACTGTTGTGATTATTGAATAAGTTGATAAACATACACACTTAGAATGATGCCTATATGAAGTGAATGTAAACTATTATTGTTATATCAAAAATTAATGATTCTATGAAAATGATGACCTATGAAATTAAATTGCATCCAACAAATAATTTTGCTCACAGGGTAATTTAATGTTTTTCCAACTAAACAATCCCATGTAATTTAATGCATCTCAAACTAATTAGTCTCATGTAATCATGTTTAAATATAGATTATTTAAATACTACATCTTAAATGTTATTGATATCTACTGGTTTTATAAACATAGACTTTTAAAACCTTATGTGTATATTTTGAGAAAATTTTTTTTCTCTTTTCCTGGCTAAATTGGTAGCTACTATGTTAGCTGTATTCTGTTTCAAATAATTTAGGTCTGTGTAAGAAAAGTGAAAATACAAATGTTCTATTTATGGAAACAAGCAATAATTGCAATAATTTATACTTAGATATGACAAATATAAACAGAAAAATTAAAAGGTTCTGTATAATAGTGTTTTTTTCTTTGTATCATCTATGTGTAAGTATACACTCAAAAGATTAATACTGTATTTCACTAAATATAATTTTCCATGGTGTTATACCAATTCATAAAGATGGAATAAATCAAATGTAATATTATTATAAAATAACAAAAAACATGGTTAACATAAAAATAGGAGTCATTATTATTACTTCCACACAATAAATACTTCTATTACAACCTTGAAACTCAAATAATTGCATTTTTGAAGTATTAAGCAAGAGTAATCAGATTTGGAATATTTGTTAAATTTTATAGTATATACAATATTGAGCAAATGATAAGGATTAAGAAAAATGAATATCAAGATCATGGGATGAACAAGTCTTAACTCATTTTGCAGTGATGGGAAGAAGACAATGAGAAAAAGGTGAAGGCAGCTAAGAGGCAAGGGGTCAGAAAGAGTGAAAGGAGCAAACACATATCTGTTTCAAAAGAATATATGAGCTGTCCTAACTGTACAAATATTTCTACCAAGCAACCGTTGAATTCCCACGAAGTCCTGGCCAAAACACCCCGGAGGTAGAGTGAAGAAAAGTAAGAGATATTAATCAAGACATTCCATCACCAGTAATGGGGAAACAGCAGCGTTTCACCCACAAGAGAACCAATCATTGTGAATAGCTATCCTGGAAATGCTTGCAGAACATTTAGGCTATTTAACTGGCCAGTGAGTGAAAGAACTTCTTCACCATAGTGACTCAAACAAATGATTCCCATTGAAAATATTTCTCCCTGACACTCTGGTGTTAATCATCTGAACTTGGTTACTAGAGATTGAGTCGAGCTAAACATGAAAAGCAGGTATATGATTGTTTAAAAAAATTTTTTAATATTAGCATTCAGGAAAATGGCCAAACAAGCTTTCTCATGAACCAAGCAAAGACTTATTTATTTGCTGTCTTTCATTTCAGTAGTTTTGAAAAAGCCATTTCCTTTTGTTCAATATTTTCTTTCCATGTTGTTCTACTAGAAAAATCCTCCTTATTCTTTAAAACATGGTTCAAATATGTCACTTTCTGACAAAAGCTTTGTCTAAATTCTGCAGGCAGTCAACCAAAGCCTTCTCTGTACATCATCCACACTTCTATTAGGACATTTATCATACCATAGTAATTATTTCCAGGTTGGGCTGTCTGGTAGATGATGGGCCCCTGTAATGAATGAATGGATGAGTGAAAAAATAAATGAATGAGATGTGTTTCAGAAGGGGAAATCATTCCTTTTGGCTCATTTAACTCCAAAAAGTAGCTTGCTATACTCTGGGATTTCCAACACTTGGGGTTTATTTTTCTAAAAATAAAATAATTGAGGATAGCAGGTGGCTTCAGTTTAACTAATCTAAAATTCACTCTCCCAAGTCCATGTATTCATTTTTCTCTTCTTTTTTATGTCATTATTTTGCTAATTATTTCTTTTTCTTCGTGGTTGGTGTCAGTAGCATGCTTTGGATCAGTGACACTTTCCTCTAAGAAGGACAGGTCATTCAGATTTTTATTAATTCCTGGCAATTTGCTCTTTAGCTCTCTTCATTGTTCTGCTTCTAGAGGCATATGAATAGTGGAGATCCTGTTCTTCTGGGAAAAAACACCTCACAGCACTCTCCCATCCTGCTGGAAATGTGAACAACACTGCATTTGATTTACTGGATAAAAAGAAAAGCTGCTCAATACTTTCTTCCTCCTGAGTTTAGGTAAATATGAGAAAGAGAAGGAGTGTTTGGAACTCCAAAAGCTCAAATTATTCTGAAAATGTGTGGAAATTTTAAGCCATGTACAGCCCAAACCCTTTTTCCTACTCTGTATGCAAGACACAAAGAAGAATGGCGGTCAACAGAATAGAGAGAATGTCCTTCCTCTTTTTTAACAAAAATCTAAAAACTAGGAACACTTTTATGTGAAATCATTAAACTATCTACCCATGGGGGTGTATATGTATTTTTTAAAATGCTCTTTCTTATTCATCCGAATCACGAGTTTGACTTTTGGCATCCAAGCTAATTTGAATATCTTCTTATGGAATTTTTTTCTTAATTCTTATTCCAAAGGAAAAATTGTAATGTTTAACACATATAATATGCACTAAACAGTGACAAATTAAGTTCTAAAACAGTGATTGCTTCTTTTCAGGATTTTTTCTTGTTGAAATGTGAGTTTGCTGATAGACTCTCAACTTAGTAGTATAGACAATGGGAAATTAGAAAGAAGTACTGGTCCTGCTTTTCTGGCTATAGATTAAATTAAATTAAATTTAGAAATTATATATGTATGTGTTAAATATATAATACATTCAATGAGTATTTATTATATTTTTATTATGTGACAGACACATAGTAGACATGGCAGGAACAAAAGAGACAAAAGTAGAAAAGGTCTCTGATGTGAAACATAATCTACTGGAGAAAAACAGAAAATGAAGATAGATGAATTGGGGGGAGCTGATGTTAGATGGTGATAAATTGATAAGTACCAAGGAGAAAATTAACATGAGAAGAAAATAAGAAGGGCCAGATTCCTTATCTCATCTTAAATATGGTTACTAAACTAATTTATATTGTAATATACACATAAAAATATAGTTTGATCAAAAAAACAGGTGGTGAACAAAGCCAAGTGTCATCTATATACTTTAGTCACTTGAAACGTAGGCTTTGAATTAGAATAGTGGACAAAATGAAGACCAGATATTAATGAGTGCTTTCAAAGACTTCCGATTACTCGGAGTGAACAGGAGACTCAGTTCCATCTCTCAAGCTTAACTTCAGTACCTCTGAGGCATTTTTGTTCAGGTCCTGACTGTGTATACCCAAAGAGAAACATCCTTTTACACAGATCTTCCTCTTTTATCCTGTGATGCTAAGTCAAAGTTACAACAGAAAGGAAGTATCCACTAGAAGGAAAATACAGATCAGGACAATTTTCTCTCAAAGTCAAAATAAAACAATAACTTAGCTAAAATATATGATTCGATCCAATACAATGTATTTTTTCTTGCCATAAACAATATTAACTAAGCAAGACTTTCAAAGTTAAAGCTATAACACTTCTCAACCTTAAAGTGGACTTTTAATTAATGATACTCAACTCAATATTTTACAAAGTAAGAAATACAATGAAGGGGGTTAAATAATATGTGCAAGATTATATATATAGAAAGCTGCAAGGGAAAAATTTTTCTAACTCCCATTTCATTTATTTATTGAATTGATTCAAGTATTTGTCCAGTGCCTATTGCATACTGAGCATTGGACTGTGCTCTGAAAATACAGCAGAGAACTAGGAGGGCAAGGTCTCTGCTCAGAGAGACGTTTCCTTCTACAGACAATAAGTAAGGAAACAGGTAAGTAAGATGATTTTGGACATTGACATGAAACAAAGTAGTCTGATAGAGAGCAACAGTGGAACCACTTCAGAAAGCACTGGAAAGGCTGTCTGAGGAAATGACATTTTATGTGAACTGTAAATGACAAGAAGGACTCTCACAAGCAAAGACTTAAGGCAAAATATTCAAGAGGAGTTCTTAAAAGGAAGATCTGTAACTCGTAACTTCTCAAAGCAATATTTAGTATGCCATATTTTTAATTATCCAGAATTAAAAAAAATAAACTTCTTATTGCCAGGATTTCAGATAAACAATAGTCATTAAGTTAGGTAATTCTGATTAAAAAATGACATTCAAAAAGAGGGTTTTGTTTTTTTAAGTTTGGGGAGGATGGTCAAATGCTATAAATTTGAAGCTCACTTGTCTTCTCATAAAACCTGTATGTCAAATAATATTTCTGGACCATATTTCTTTTAAGAGAAATGATATGCAGGTAAGCATGGCATCAAGAGTTCCAAATAAGGAAGCACAAAGAATAATAAAAATAAATAAATAAAAGCTTAAAGGTTAGCAGATCCAGATTCTGTGGTATCCAAACATGATTTATGTTGCAAACAAAAGCAGTGAGCCTGGGCAACAATGCTGAAGGGAAAGCCTGATGAACTCAGAGCATTGCAAGTTTCCCCAATAAATCACAATGACCAAAACGATAATAGCTAGAATCTCAGAGTATTTAATAGCTCTCACCATTTGTTCATCTGTTGACTGTTGGATTCATCCAGAAATTGGTATTTGGTAGTTCAACACCAACACACTAATATTTCATTGTGAACCCTTGGAAACATCAGTTACGAACTTTTTAAAGAACTCACTATTGTAAACATGACTGGCGCACAGGAGAAATTTCTTATGCACGAATCTATCTCACAGTTAGGAGGACAAGGGCTCCAAGATAGATTTAGAACAAAGAAGAGATGTCTAAAAACTGAAAGGACTTACCTAAATAAAGAAAAGAACATTATTCAATATTCAATCAGAACAACTCAAGAAAGGTAACTAAGTAAACTATTGGTGTGTCTAAGGAACATAATCCAAAAGAACAGGTTAAAATACTGGTTATCAATAAATCTAATCAATAATCTTTTTGCATAAATATAAATTTTTTCTAAAATTTTAATATTTCATCCTCTCAGAATGACTGCCAATAACATTTTTTAAGTTGTTTCTTCCAATATCATTATAAAAAAAGCATTGTTCTCCATTTCTGAGATGGTAAGAATTGAGGCACTGAGGTGGTAAAGGATGGAAATAAAATAAGGGAATTCCAGAATCAGGATTAAACCTTTGTTTTTAACATTTTTTTCATAATTACTTAACTAAGGCACTTGTTTCTACACTGTTAAAACATTTTAGTTCACCATAACTTCAGCATTGTCTTCGTATAGTAATATCTGAATATGAATCTATGCTCCCATGGGATTTCCAGTTCTTCTAAAAGTTGAACCTATCACTTGTTTTTAGTCAGTGTTACATCAGTAACTTGCACGAATCAATCCTTCAGACGTCTGACTGGGATTTCATTCACACCACCACGCAAAAACCGCCTTTTGGTTTAGTCCCCAGAGACTACGAGGAGAGCTACAGGCAGAAGAAAGATTTATAGTAAACTATGAATTGGTATTGTAAGCTGTGATTTAATGTAAAAATGTTTCAGGCAAAACTAGGCCTGAGCACAACTGTGAAGACAAGTGTTTCTCTTCATCATTATCATCTCTGTCTCCCTTTTCCTGTCTGGTTTTGTTGGGTTTGGTTGAGTTAGTGGGTCGATTTTTTGTATTTTTAATACAAGACATTGCTGACACCAAGTAGGAAAAAACAAGCAAACAAACAACACCTGCAAGTATGAAGAGCTCTATCACAATGCTTTGCCACACAGAATTCACATACAAGAAGTTTTTTCATCTCTTAGGTTTGCTCCAGAATTTTATACTGCTAAAAATAACAAGAAAGAGTTGAAGATCTACTCAGCCCTAAACGTGGGTAGTTTTGATTGATTTCTATTCTCCAAGGAAATGTGACTTTAATCTAGACTCGCTTCACAGATTTGATTTGACGAGTTCAAGTTTTTAACTCACACATTAAATACAAATTATGGGTGATGTATATTTGAAGCAACTTGTTAAAACAAAATGTTTCCTTTCATGACATGAGATGACTGCTCATTTCATTCTCTACCCTTTCCAAGATACACAACCTCTTTTACTCTCACACGAAATCACCCAAAAATACACTTTTTTCTTAAATGTATATCTTCAACCTTTCCATAGGTCATATGACAATTGAAATGTTTACAAATCAGAGTCTTCTTTCCACCCACTATTTCTTTTTTCCCAGTTCCTTACCACCACCATTACCAATATCCAAGTAACCATTATTAGAGAATTTGTGGATTCTTCCAGAAGTTCTCAGGGAGGTAAAGACAGGTATATATATAGATAGATAGAGATATAGAAAGCCATACAACTTTTATTTTACACAATTGTTAGCATGCTATACCTAGTACTCTGCTATTTCTTTTGTTTTGCTCTGTGAGATCTTCCATATGCATGAATGAAGACCTTACTCATTCTTTTATAAAGGATCAAGGTAACCCAACCTAAGCACTGGCTGTTGTTCTAACAAGAACCCAAATAAATACACTGAGTTCTCTCATTTATCAAGGTTGTTCTTGCTTCTCTTCTGGGTTCCTATTATTTCCACCCAGTCGTTGGCCAAAGTTCCAGCTCCCCACCCCACGCCCAACTCCTTTTCCTTTACCATCTCTCCCATGGTATAAACTACCAGCCGGGATCTCTTGGCCGCTGTCGGTTCTTGTCTCTGATGATTGACTAAGCATCCAGCCCTTGGACCTTCCAATGTATGCCTGGATTTGACCCTAATTATAATGCTCTCTTAAATTAGATTACTTGTTAGCAATTACTGAATTTCTGTCCTTTCTCTGTAAAAGGCCTTTTCTTGTTTTCCTGAAATAATAACCTGAAACACCAACTACATTTCAGCCCTTATCTCAGTTGTTTATGCTACACCCATTGCCAGCTCCCTTCAGTGACTCTAGGACAAATGTAAGATACACATACATGCATCTTTCTTCGTGAGCCTAGAATCATCACGTTCCTCCTCCTCCTCTTCATTTTTTTTGGTGGGGAGGAGAAGAGACTGTTATTTATTTATTTTATTTTTAATTACAGTTGAATTTCATGTAATTCATATTAGTTTCAGGTGTGCAGCATAGTGGTTAGACATTTATATAATTTACAAAGTGATCCCCCAATATGTCTGGTACCCACCGACACCATACACAGTTACTACAATATCAGTGATTATATTCCTTATGTTGTACTTTACATCACTGTGACTGTTTTGCATAATAACTACCAATCTGTATTTCTTAATCCCTTCACCATTTTCACGACCCACCTCCATCTTCCACTCCCATCTGGCAACCATCAGTTTGTTCTCTGTGTCTACAAATCTGTTCCTGTTTTGTTTGTTCATTTATTTTATTCTTTAGATTCCACATATAAGTGCAATCATACAGTATTTATCTTTCTCTGTCTAACTTATTTCACTTAGCATAATACTCTCTAGGTCCATCCACATTGTCGATAATAGTAAGATTTCATTCTTTTCTATGGCTGAGTAATATACCACTATATATATATATATATATATATATATATATATATATATATATACACACTATATATATATACCACTATATACACACACACACACACACACACACATCTTCTTTATCCAATTGTTTACTGACGAGCACTTAGGTTGCTTCTGTATCTTGGCTATTGTAAATAATGATGCAGTGAACATAGGGGTACCTACAATTTGTCAAATTAGTATTTTGGATTTCTTTGGATAAATACCTAGGAATAGAATTGTTCAGTCACATATGATAGTTCTATTTTCAATTTTTTTCAGAAACTTTCATACTGTTTTCCATAGTGTCTACATCAATTTGCAATCCTACCAACAATGTATAAGAGTTCACTTTTTCTCCACATTCTCCCCAACATCTACTGCTTGTTACTACAAAACTACAGTAATCAAAACAGCATGGTACTGGCACAAAAAAAACAGACACATAGATCAATTGAGCAGAATAGAGAGCCAAGATTAATTGCCTACACTGTCAATTAGTCTATGACAAAGGAGGCAAGAATATACAATGGTGTAAAGACAGTCTATTCAGTAAATGGTGTTGAGAAAACTGAACAGATACAGGCACAAAATGAAGCTAGACCATCTTCTTACACTACATAGAAGAACACACCCAAAATCGATTAAAGACTTAAATGTAAGACCTGAAACCATAAAACTCCTAGAAGAAAACATAGACAATAAACTCTCAGACATTGCTTAGTAATACTTTTTCTGATATATCTCCTTGGACAAGAGAAACTAAAGAAAAAATAAACAAATGGAACCGCATCAAACTAAAACATTTTGCACAGCACAGGAAACGATCAACAAAACAAAACAAAACGACAACTTACCAACTGGAAGAAGATATTCACCAATGATACATCCTTCTTTTTAAAATACCCCTGTTAGCTTTAAAGAAGAGTCTCTTCTTATTTTTCATGGACTTAAATAATTCCCAGAACCAAGGTTCTCTACTCCAGTGGTCCCCAACCTTTTTGGCACCAGGGACCAGTTGGAGGCAGCAGGGTGCTAGGGGCAGGATTGGGGGATGTGCATGCGTACTTCACATCAGGGTTCGTGCTCCTAGGAGACTCTAATGCCACCTCTGATCTGACAGGAAGCGGAGCTCAGGCAGTAATGTGACAATGGGGAGCTGCTATTCACACAGATGAAGCTTCACTCACTCACCTGTCACTCACCGCCTGCTGTGTGGCCAGGATCCTAACAGGCCACGGACTGGGGCTTGGATCCCCTGCTCTACTTATCTGTAAAAATGTTGCTTGGAAAGTAGTATTTATGAATGGCTTCTTTCAAAACTTCTTTTTGACGAAATCCTTCCAAAAGCTTTCAGCACCCCTTACATGTTTTCTGAGATTCTCTGAGACACACGAAGGATGCCAAACACGTAACCATTTGTTCTAAGATCCCAATTCTACCTCCTTGCTGAAGAATGCTACCTTCCTGTTCTTTATTTCTTTAACAAAAGAAAAAAAGGATTTCCATCCTTCCTTTTTTCTTAACACTATCATTCTACTTGTTAATTAACTTACAGCTTTGCTTAGCCTTGAGGTAGCCTCAGAATACTAGCAGATGTGTTTTCTTTTCTTTTTTTTTTTTTTAAGTCTATTCTAAAACTGCAAAAAAGCAGAAATCACTATGGCTTCTTCACTGCTTATTTCTGTTAACAGTAGCAGCCCCATCCAGTCATTAGAGATGAGAATGTGATCATTACTTTCAATGCTACTATATCTTCTTCCAGTATCAAATCAGATTCTTCATTGTCTTTGAAATCAAACCGTCTTTTCAGTCCCATGGACATTGACCTAGCTCAAATTCTGTCTGCTTCTAATAGTTCTCCTCTTTAAGTCATCTGCCAGGTAGACCTTTAGAAAGACAAACATCTGGTTTTCCCTGTGCCTTCTTTTTCTTCCCTCCAGGAGGAGGGACACTCAATGAGTCAGAGTCCAAGCATGTGCCTGGGATACATTTACTAATGAGAAGGATCACTGTGGATTAGTAATCACACCCATTGGTATGACTCTTTCTGTTGCTTTTGCCTTTTATGGACCAGGAATGGCAAAGCAGCCCAGGACTTCTCCCACATGGGGGAGACTGAGTCATCCAGTTATCTTGCTCATCAATTCTCTTTCACATGTATTTCAATCCACTAATCTCAACAGTTATCTGTCCTTTCTTGAGGCTAACAGCAACACAGTACCCAGGTTAGGGTCTAGGCTTAGGAATATCAAAGAGACTTCTTAGGCTTCTAGTCTACACACCACATTTCAAGTTTATCTTATTAGAGTTCTGGGGGTTGAGAAGATGTCCAAAAAATAATAAAAAATCATTTTGCTTTTCTTCATGTTTAACTCCCAACATGGTAATCTTATAAGAGGAACGCCTACAGTCTTGCTTCTATGTGGATACCAGATCACCAGCCCTAACATTTCTCAAATTCATAAAGAGTATGGTCCAGTGGTTCATACCCAATCAAGCTGGATTCTTCTTTGAACCATCTGATGCTCTGCTTGCCTCCACTGAGTCCTATATTAAACAAATCTGTAGAATGTCATTCAAGACCATCCAATACCTAGGACTTAGACTTCCTTTACAGCCCATGAATCCACCAGCCCTGAGCTTCCTAAACTAATCCTTGCCATGCCTCCATGTATGACTTCTGCTATTTCCCCTCCTAGGAAGCTTTCTTTGAACCCTTACCCTCCACCTGTCACACTCAGTCAATCTACATCGTTCCACTAAGCACCTTCCCTGTTGCAGACTCTGAGCCAGGCCCTGGGGAGATTTGAGGCAAATCAGACAGTCAAAGATACACCACTTCTAGAATCTTATCAGATCCTTCCAGCTGTTAAGGCTCCGTTCCTTTGTGATCTGGTCATACGTCATTTATTGTGCCCAGAAATGTGTACACAAGTAGACTCCCAATCTCTCCCACTGAATGATTAGTTACTAGTTTTAATTCATCCCTCCTTCTTCAGTTCCTTGAAAAGAGATATATTCATAAATGATTTTTATGAAACTTATTATCCCATTGTCACATGGAAAAGCCAAGTTTGCTGTCTAGAGTTAGTAGCAATTTTGTAACATTAACCAACACTTTCACACCACTTATTTTGTTCCAAGCATAGTTTGTCCCAAACACCTGGCATACATTAACTCAATTTTTCCCTCACAACAACCCTTTGAGGCAGGTACTACTATTATTTCCATTTATGCACATGAGGAAACTGCGACATAGAGATGTTAAATAACTTACAGTTGCTGATGGAAAAGCTGGGCCATCAGTGCTTACAGTGAGTGGGTAAGTGGGGCGTTCTGCATTCAAGGGTGCTTTCTGGGAAGGCTCAGCCTGAGCGTTTCTCTTGCAGTTTCTTAGAAGGGTAGACGTCCAGGGTCATTCCAGACAACTCAGCCACACTGTTAGGAGGTGAAACACCCTTGGGAAAAAATTAAAAAAATAAAAAAGGTGAGTACTTTAAAATTACTGAGCTACAAGGACAAAGATCTTTTAACTAGGATTCAGAAAACAGAATTTTGCTCAGGTTTTGTCACTTATGAAAGGGGTAATTTTGCAAAGGTCACCCAGTGATTCTCACTTTTCCCATCAGAAAATGGGGATAATAATATGCTTGGTAGGCTCTTTGGGAAGATCAAATGAGACACTGAAGAAGAAAGCATTCAGCACGAGCAGGTGACTGTGTAAGTTGAGGGAACTGTTGTTGCTTCGCAGTGTACCACAGAATGACGGACAGGGAGTTTGCTGGGAGGTCCCAGGGACAAGGCTGTAACGGTAACAGTGTGACGTCGCCTCTACAATCCACGGGGTTCAGGTTTTTGCTGTTGAGATACTGCAGGAGAGTGTGAACGGGGCCGATTTTAACTCCAGAAATTTTAATTAAGTCTTCCTTATTTTCAGAACTGCTTGAGAACTTTTTCCAGTGAATGGAATGATTTGTAGCAAAGTTTTACATCCAAGTCAATACTTTGTTCTTTTTTTTTTTTTTTTTTTTTAACTTGCAAAACATGGAAATCACAGGCCAGAGTTGACAATGTTCTGGGTAAGGATCTTCATAGGAGATTCAGAAATCTCCCCAGCAAGTTCTTCCAGTTGCTTAGATTAAATTTGAACCCCTCTAGCTGCAGCCCCTGCTCCACTGGCTTTTTTTAAGGGAACAGCTGGCCTGCAATCTCCCTATAATACCATTCATGGATTTACTAAAGCGTAATGCATATTAGCTGTGTTGCGTAGTCCAAAAGGAGCAGGCTTTTAACATTACCAACAGAAATTTTTCAGTCCTGTGCAAATATACCCCTGGGAGCTCTTAGCAGATGTTTGCTAAAATTACTGAAAGAAACAAGAAACAAGACTTTGCCTGGTTTTGAATCATGGTGAGTAAATTGTTCAAAAACAGCCACAAAGCACCTCAAATTCTCAAAATTAGGAAAGGTGCTCTTTTTGTGACTATTCTGTGCATATCTTTGTGATATTCTATCACAGCCATTATGGCCTATGCATGTTAAAATACTGTTCTTAAAACTAAGATTTTATATATTTTTACCTCTAAAATAAATAACTAGGATCAGACACTACATAACAACCCAAATCAGGAAGCAGAGAGAACTATGAGGAAGGGAGGGATGGGGAGACAGAGAAGAGATGAGAGGAAAAATTCTTAGAAAACCTATGGCAATTTTACATTTTATTTGTGTTCATTCATTATCTATATCACACTTTGTAAAGCCTGAGCTGGGAGAAATCTTGGAAGGAGTGAATCAAAGTTGAAAGAGGTATTTAGGACCAGATGAAGAAAACGAGTTCCTCGGAGAAAGCCCAAACATTGCAACCTTGCATTGCATTCACCACTGCCTGAGCTTCTGGCCATAGTTACTAATAATTCCTTTTCCAATTCAGTATATACAGAAACCAGGAACTGGCCATCGTGTTTTGGAAGGAGACATTTGCTCCATCCACCCAGAAATGCTCAAATTCCTTTGTCACAGATCTACTCCTGGATGTAAGTCCAACGTCACCCCACAGCAGCTGAGAAAGGCTGGGGGCCTGTGCTTTCCTTCGAGCTTAATGTGTTTGCTGTTTCTGAGCAGAGAAGAAAGTTTCCAAATTATGGAGAGCTGCAAATGAAGCATTTTAATAAGTAGTGACTGAGGAATAACAAGAGAGATCAATCCCTGTTGGCACCCTACAAAGGAAGAAATTGAGCTTGAATTCTGTGCCCACCATGCATACATGGCGAAGAAGTGAAGGACAGGGACTTTGAGAGCAAGGCAGAGGACGGTGGGGCACTTTGTGGCAATGAACCTCAGATCTGCCCCTCCTCGCATGGCACTGTGAGCATCTGGAAGGCTTCCTTCCTCGCCACATGAAGATACCAGTCTTATCACCAAAGATGCACATCCCTTTGCATGAAGATGCTTCTGTGGTTCCTTCATAATTACAAGTAATACATAGCCAACGTGGAAACTTTGAGAAATGCAGAAATTCTAAGGAAAAATTAAAACTCCCCTTAAATCTGCTATCCCAAGAAAAATACTGATGTTCATACTTTGGTGCATTTTCCTTCTGGAATTTTTTCCCCTTAAACAACAGAAATTTATTATCTTATAGTTCCAGGTACTAGAAGTCCAAGATCAAGCAAGGTGTTGGCAGGGTTGGTTCGCCCTAGAATTTTTTACACCCAAAAAGGTTTTTCCTTTATTATAAAATTCAGATTATTCTGTAAATACAGTACTTTTTATTTAATATAACATCCTAATTATCTTCTATGTCATTAAATGTTGTTCAAAATTTGAATTGATGCATATTTCTTCATAGTATAACCATTATATCATTTGTTTGACCATCCTTCTATTCTCAGAAAATGGGTTGGTTCTCATTTTCAAATATTAAAAATAAATAGTCAAAAAGCATCCTTTGGCTTATCTCTGATAATTTCCATAGAATAAATCCCTGAATATGAAATTACTAAATCAAAGGGAAACAAATGTTCTTTGGGACGCTTGTCCCAAATTATAAAATTGCCCTTCTTAAAGAGCCAGCCAACTCATAGTCCCACCACTAATTGAAAAGTGTGCACATTCTGAACCCATAGAAACCAATGTGTTTTTTTTTTTTTTTTATCTTTGACAAGTTAAGAATCATGACATGGTACATCATTGTTAGTTTTACATACATTTCCTCAACAATTACCATGATTGTACACCGATTTCTATTGATCAAGTAATTCCTTTTAGCGATAACGCTCAATTGTTGCTATCTCAAATCACCTTGGTAGTTTTCTTACTCATCGCAGGGACATATAGAAAGAAAGAAGTACTTGAATCCTAAATTTGGTTTGCTTTCTCTCCATGGTAACCTTTTCATTCATAATATCAGCTTCATTCATGAAATCTTATTAACTAACCTAACAAAGAAATGAGATATTTACTTATAAATAGGGACAACACTGAATCATTGAAGTCATCCAACATTATAAATACATTCTTGTGATACAGAGAAAGATGTTAATAATTTTCAAAGTATAAAAGAAAACCTAAGTTGGTCAGCTGTGATCATATGGCTGATATGATCAATATTGAGTTTCAAGCATCTAATGTCAACATTGATATTTCAAATTACGTATTTTATTATCTCATGTGCAGGCTATAGTTAACAATTTCAATAACAAAAATAACAATAACATCAAACGACACACATACAACAGTGTAATCAATCCTAGATTGAGAGAGAGAGAGAGATTGATATTGCTTTAACAGAATTTTGGAGAGTAAATAGATATCTATCACAATAAAGTGCTAGATGCAGTGGGATGACATTTTTGAAATATCATATTAACTGATGTTTTATGGATATTTATAAATATTTACTCCTGTCACCCAACTTTCACTCTGTCCAATCCAACCATCTGAGCCTTCTTCATTCCTTGCCTCAGAGGAGGGCTGCAGACAAACAGAAAGCAAGTGTGCTGAGGACCATGCAGCCTCTTCTCTATTTCGCAAGCCTATACCCTTAAGTAATTAGAAAGGCTGACTTTAGTCACTCCGAGGGTTTGAGAAGTGATTTCTTCAACCTACACCCTTCCCTTGAGAACTGAACTCTTTTCCCTGGACAAGGGGATGGAAGGGAACAGATGAGAAGTGGTGAGAAGATGGAAGTGTGTTGATTCTTCTCATAGGGGCCAACTGGCCCCCAAAAAAGAGCCTCCAGTATTAGCAAAACCAAACACTGGGGCAGGCAGCAAAATCAAAGAAACTGAGAATGGCTGCACATGAACTTGGGCATACAGGGCAAGAGCTGCATTGTGAGTTGTCATGCCTGGCATGACACAGAAATAGTAGAATAATTTTCATGCATGCTCACAGGACCTCCTAAACTTAAGAGGCCATGCAGATGGGCATGAGGGTATTTTCAGAGTTACATAGGGGAGCCATCACAAAGAACCAGGCTCAGGATGAAGGGTGTCTGCTGATAGTTGACAAGGACTTGAAGGCTTTATACAACTTGCACTGAATTGTGGTGCATCTAAGTTCAGATTCCCCAATAAAAAAACTGTGAGATGGATATTTATGCAGTAGCTTTATTGAGAATATTTTTCCAATAGAAAAATGCAGAAAGCTGAACAGAGTAGAAGGAGAAATTAAAGTGTAGTTTAGTTACAATAGAGGCCCAAGCCAACTGAGGCCAAAAGGCAAGGTCCTTGAAACCTTTTGTTATTCACTCTTAAGAAGGGGGCTTCCCCTGGAGGTGTGGAGGGGCATAATATGGTCACAGCAGCAGCATGCAGCCAATGCTCCCAGTAGCTTGGAGAATGAGTGAGTCTGCCACCTTCATGACTCCCCAAAATGTAGTGGTATTCACTACGCTCCACCCCTTCTATTACTCCATTTATTTCTTACAGTAAATGTATTACATCTGGGACAAGCACCAGGATTCTCTTCAGTCTTGTTCCTTGGGGTAACACATAAGAAGAAACTGAAATAAGCTTCTGGAGGCCACAATTAATTGTCCTGGTTTCCCTCTACTACTACTCATTTTAGATTCCTCTTGCCCTTGGTTAGTATCTTTGGTGGTTTAGGAGGCTTACCTGGAAGTGATACTGACCCTACGACCTGAGGGATCTGAGCATCGAGCCACCTTACCATTCCCAGGCAGTGGCTCATGTACTTGTCCATTTGGCACCAAACTGAGCAAGAAAGTACCAAGAGTCACCTGAGTGGATTGCCTATGGTGTGACAGCAGTGTTGCCCCCTCTTGATGATCGAAGTCAATTTCCCCTGTCTGTCCTTTCCTTATCTCTGGTTTCTTGAACAACTTGTAGCAGCCACAACTTCAAGTTCAATGAGACTCCAAATACACTTCCTAGTAAAAGCATTTCCTCTCTGGAAATCATAACCTCTAGAAATCAAAACTCTAAAGTTTCAGAAAAACACACAAATTCCTCAAATGGGCCACTGGACATGACGGTTAGTGAGGCCACCCTTAAAACCATTCATTGGTCCCCAGACCCACCTACCTTACCTACCACTTATATAATCCTATAGGTGGTGCTACCATTTTATGATGAACTTCTCTGGGGTTTGTCCAATCTTATGACCTGATGGTTCTGAATCACCTAACCCATGATGGGTCTGGCTCCAGGGTCACACTGTGTCCCAGTTGTATGAACCCAGTAGCATGACAGGATCAGCTGCAGCACACAGGGCACAGTCTTCTGCTACAGGTGCCATGGCCAAGTTCCAGACTCTAGGTCTTTGTTGTGGTCTTGCAGTAATGCCTCTAGTGCCATGGAGTCTGATGGGTTGTGTGATGCATGTGGCAGAGATGCTCACATGGCAACCTGAACTTGCTGCAGGAGCCTTTCCCTTCCTGGGCCCCACTCAGAGCCATCAGGCTTCCATGTCACCCTGCAGATGAGTCAGAACAGCACCCTTAAATGTGATATATATGCCAGGACCAGAAGATACCTACTAAGTATTATACGTCTTTCTTAGTGGTAGGAGATGCAGGATGTAATACTTCATCCTTTTCTTTGGAGGAGATTTCACAGCATTAAGTCCATGAAACTCCACAAATGTGCTAGGGCTTCAAAACTTGATAGAATTTCTCTCCTCTCCTCTGTTCTATTATAGTCACATGAATTTCACCACAGACTCCAAGAATTTGTCATTTATTGCTTTATCAGTCCAATCAACATTTTCTCATCAATACAGTGGGATAAGTTTCTACAGAATGTCCAAATGGTCCAGTTTCTTTGGACCACATCATTACAAAAGTTGGGAGAATTAACTAGCCCAGAGAAAATACAATAAATATATACTATTTTTTGTTTGTTTCATATGCATGAAATTTGCTTCTTATCCTACTTTCTTATAAGGATGAAAAATATGTAAGTATTCATTAGATTGATTACTGCATACTACATACGGAGGCCATGTTAATCTACTCTACCAAAGTCACTGACCTGGCCTGGCACTTAAATTGGCACTGTTATTCATGAACACTGAGTAGCCTACTCTCATCCACTAGGATCTATCTGGTTTGTGTAGGGCTAAACTGGTGGATCAAGTCAGGATATGATGCACACTTTAAGTCTTTAAAAGTTATATTAGTATCTTCCATTCCTCCTAGTATGTGACATTTTTTTTAATTTACCTTTTCATTGGAGTAGTGGTACGGACTGGGGATGGGGCAGTTTCAATAATTTCTAGTTGGCCTTACTTACTAAGATAGTTATCACCTCCACAGGCCAAGGAACCAATATGAGGATTACAAAGAACTGACTCAGATCCACAAATTGGGTGAGGGATCATGACCTTCATTGTGTAGCTGCTCTCAGTCTCCTGATCATTCATCCTTGATGTCTTTTGACATATAGATCCAGCAGTATTCTTGTTAGCTACCCATCTCTCTTGCTCCTAGGAATGCTATGTTCTATTAACCACCTAGTTCTCTGCATGTCAGCTCCTTTGCTACCACCCAGCTTCAACACTCATTACATAAAATGAGCCCTCCCTTATTCAGATGGTTAATCTCCACTACTTGGTTCCTATTATTTTGGAATTCTGTAATACTCATTGCTATTACAAAGCCAAGTTCTCTAACATCTCCTATCATTTGCCCCAGCCTATAGAGGACAACCACTACTAAACTTCCCAACGATGTGAGTACCTTTTCACCATCATATGAGGCCATATGATTAATTTTGTGAACACATCCTAGAAAAAGAGCTACATACCTCATTGCTAAATATCACTGTGGTCACCTTCCAAGTACTCCCCTTGGGAAGCTATGCACTGACGCCAGGGCCTAGTCCACCCTTCAAAGAAATTTTGGAACTATCTTTCTGGAATGGCCATTAGAGCTGTGGCTGTACCCAACCAAAATCTAACAATTGAGTTTGCGAACTTGCCACCATGCCCTTACATGGCAGCACAGCACAAACAACTCGGTAAGGTGTCAAGTTCCCTTGCAAAGGTTATGACATCTTACCGAGTGCCCCTCTATGACTGAGTCCTCACTGCTAGTAACCTAGTTCCTACATTCATTTAGAGTCTGCTTCCTAGAACTACTTCTGGCAGCTACAGGCTTAAGTCACACCCTCAGGAAAAAAGAACCGTCTGCAGGGAGTTTCTTGGAGAATGCATTTGGGAACACTTGTCAGGGCATGGAAGAAGAGGATTTGGGCAGAGGTGGGAGATGCAGTGCAATGCAGTTATAATGGAGGTCTCCATGTTTTATGGAGCTCTGGGCTGGGAGGGACTCTCAGAACTGTCTCCATATTGAAACTAGGAGACTGAGTCTTCGAATCTAGGGAGGGACTCTTACCTTGGGCACCATTGTTTGGCCAAGAGCAAGTCCCAGGGTGGAATACAGCTCTGAGCTATCAAGAGACAACACTCTTGGCAACTGAGGGAATGGATGCCTAAAGGGGAGTCTAGGAGCAGCACCCCACTATTCATTTTACCTGGTCTCGACCTTCAACTCACCCTCAAATGTAACTACAATGTATGAGAAAAACACAACTCAAGTTGGCTAAGATTGCTTTTCCACTACTCTGGCAGGATGCAGACTCCAAAGATACGTAAAAAAGTATTGATAACTATAGTGATGTTGCCCTAACCTCCTTACATAAGGCAAAATACGAAGACGACACTACAGAATCCATTTACATTTACAAATACCCTACTCATTTATTCAACAGAATTACTCAATGCCCCGTCTCCTGTGTCCAAGCTAACTGTGGTTCCAAATATAGAGATGAATAACACACAAAGCCTGCCTTCACAATTGCTAGTCTTACGAGGGAGATGTGGCAAAGAAGGAAGCATAGATAAACAATACTCTGGTCAGAACTATCTGGTTGCAACAACTATCTTGTCCGGATAATGACAAACCTAAGGTTTAACTGTGTGACAAACAGGTCACGTCACCTTTTACCACCCAGCTGGGGCCCAGGAGTAGCCGCCTGCCTGAGCTGAAATCTGAACTTCATCAGCTAAGTTATTTCTCCTTTCTGCACCAATTTCTACATGTATCAATTGGGTTTGCTATGAGGATTAAAATTAGAAAATTCATACAAAGCACTTAGCACTGTACCTGAAGATTAACCTTCATATATCTGCTTTTGCCATTGATGAATTAAAATGTAGTTTTATTTATTAAAATCCAACATACAAACAGTTTTTCATTGTATAAAGCATATGAAATGAGGTGCACCTGGCTTACACTAGACTGGGGTGCAATTGTACAGAAATGTGAGATGGTTCATTTCGATATCACCAAATCTGCCATTGGTTACAAGCTATTAATGTAATTTACTAAATTAAATCCGTAATTATTAAGGTAGGACATTTACTCAGCTACTCATTGATCTAAATTTTATGCAACTTGTAATAGTTGGGCCCTCCAGACTGCAGTAATCATGTATATGAAATGACTTCCTGACTATTTCTTTTTTACCTCTAAAGTAAGGACTCACTGCTAACCTACTCAATTACAACTATACCTGCAGCAGCTTAGCAAGTTTCCCCACCAGAATGACTTCCGCTCTATTTTCCCACCACGCAAGACATTCACCCGTTATGTGGGTGGAAAATCACATGAAGAAAATGGGACTTGTCCTTACTTGTCAGGGACCATGGGCACTATTTCTGCAAGATGCCCCCAGGACCACTTGGCCACAATGCTAGACCACACTGTCCAGATTGAGCTTCCTGCTTCTCTGGATGTCCACGGCACAGGCTTAGGGGGGAAAACAGAGCAGAGGCGGAGCTGCACTTCCACCAACGTGGCTTTCCTGCTCCCTGCAAGACCGAGTGGGGAAGGCTGCATGTGGGAGTTGCAGTCCGCCTCCTGGCTGGCTCCCCTGAGGACGACAGAACGCCAGTCCTACCCCACAGCCCACACACCTTACAGAGGCACCCGCTCACTGCCACAGTCATCCAACACCTGGCCAGGTGGGAAGGTGAGCTGGCCAGGCACGCACAGTGTTCTGTGCTGCAAAATCCCAGAAAGGGGAGTTGTAATCCCACGAAAGGAGGAAGCTTCATTCAAAAGAAAAGGCTTTAGACTTTAGAGGAAGCCCAGCTGCCTGGCATGTAATCTGTTTCCCCTGCCTTCACCTTCCTAGGGACCCGACAGTGAGGAACACAAAAATGACCAGAATAGACAGAAAACACTACACGGGGGTGGGGTGGGGGGTGGGGGTGGGAGTGGTTAGTACGCGAGGAGGTGCAGCCAGTTTCCCTGCAGCTTGGTTTGGGGCGGTGGCTGCATTTCCTCCTAAACTGCTGAATATCTAGACTTTATGTGAAAGGGGTCACATGAGTATCCCCATTACATTTGCAGTCCTTGGTCACTCTGCAGGTACTACAGTGGTCAATGAAACACACCAACAGGCCAAAGGAAGGTCTGTGCTGAATTTTCTAAGACGCTCTACGTCAAACGTCTACTGCAAGTTCAGATGGATAATACAGAACTCGAGTCACAGCTCCGATCCGCGGTCATCAAATGCCTTGTTGGTTTCGTGCAATTTACCAAGATGACAAAGATCTGCCACACTGCAGTGTGACTCCTCAGCACACAGAAAATCTAGGGGAACGGCTGGGCAGGTTAGTTTTAATAATGACAGTTAGTAGTACCTAACTGTGAATTATTCCCTGACTGGTCACAAATTTCATCTTGGGCTAAATTCTGGTTTCCAGTTGTTTCGTTGTTTTGCCTTACAAAGCTTACGGTGCTTCTGGATCACTACCAAAAGTGATCATGGTTTTAAATTAAACTATATTCACACACACACACACACACACACACACACACACACTTCATCTGAAGCAAGCACGACAGAACTTACTCAGAGAAACCTGAGTGTGTGTGTGTGTTTGAGAGCGAGAGACCGACAGACAGAGAGGAGTCGTACAGGGAGCAGCTCCTAGCACTCTGTGTTTTAATATGTTTTCTCCACACCTTTTTACCCTCTTTTCGAAAGTGTTAAGAATATTATTTTGGAATGCTTTGGCAGGACTCCAAAGAGTATTGCCACCATACTGCAGAATTGCACACAGAATTATACTCTTCATTGCGAACGCCAGCCTGCGCCCTAAGAAATGCCATTCTTTCCCCCTCCCACTATTCCAGAAACTGCAATTGTGGAAGTAGTTGCAGGATGAAAAGAAGCAAACACCATGATTCACTGCTTTGCTTTTTTAAAATCCCTCCCTAAGAGTCACCTCTAATCCACCTGGTTTCACCTACCTCAGCCTCCTTCAGAGAGCTTAACCCCAACCTGCAATACTGACCATCCCTGACTCCTACATTCCACTGACCCCTAATCCTTTAAGACCCCCCCCACACTCCCCTCTTCCACATTCCTTGGCTTTATCAAACTTTTGTAATTCAGGATTAGTTTGCATATTTACCTTGGGTCACTCTGGGATACAGAAAAGTACTCCAGTGCTAAGTGAGCTTGCACACCCTGAAGAATCACAGGTAGGTGACCTAGACATCCAGATACAGGACTATCAGGTGTTCTAAATGCTGAATTTAGGGTGCCAGACTTAGCAAATAAAAATACAGTTTGCCCAATTAAATTTGAATTTCAGAGAACCTCTTTTGCAATATTTGGGACATACTTATACCAAAATATATTTGTTGTTCACCTCAGTAATGTACCTGAGTATTCTGTTTTTACCTGGCAACCTTAGCTGAATCTGTACACGGTAAGGAGGAAAGCTTAATCAATCAATAATATCCTGGAAGCATACCTCAACAAAGTGACAGAGGACCCATGGCCCACCTCTGAGTTTAAGAGAAGAGAGCCTGTGTGTAGCAGGAAAGGCAAAATAAGGCATTCAGCCTGTCCTCCATGGCCAACACCCATGGCCAAAATCCTTAATCAATCCCGACACCCCTTCCTGACACCAGCGCAGGCCCACAGGCACTCACTGCAGATCAATCAGACCTTGCTTGTGAGCTGAAACTATAGCCATCCCTGAAATAGAGCTGAGAGTGAGGAAAAACGGAGAATTACTCAGGCTCAGTTCCTAGGCAAGTCTCAACGGGTGTTCCTGTATTCTCGACAAAACAAATTTTTTTTTTAAACAAACATAAAAACGATTCCTTTAAAAAGCCATGCAAGTCCAGGGTTGTCACTAGATAGCTCAGTTGGAAACCTTGATCATCTCTAGTAGTAGTTCTGCAATTATGGGTTATAATCCACATCGGCCTACAATGTCCATTCCTTTGGTGGGGGGGGGGGGCAGAATCTTATGGCTAAATGATGCATAATTCATATACTGTCATTTTTATATACATTCAGGGATGATGACATATTAGCCACCTACTAAATGAGTTGAAGTGACTAAAATGGCAGTCACAAAATCGCCTTCTTGTTTCAGTACCGCTTACTGACGCCTCCGGCTCAGGGTCCTGCTCGCCAGGCGGGGCTGGCAAGGTCGCCTAACTCACCCTGAGCCCAGCCCGGGCGAGGCCGGCAGCCTTCAGGCAGCACTCCGGTTCTCGGTGTGGTCTTAACGCTCCTGGCTCCCAAATGCCGTCCACTTGTGAATTGCTTTTGGCTTAGCTTCTTGGTTTACTCTGGACTTTGTTGTGGGCTGTTTGGTGAACCCCAGAGTATGCAGTGATATATGCTTCCATCAACGGGGTTTGAGGACCATAATTTTGCAATCACTAGACTTTAAGTCGTGTATACATTTGTGATTCAAATACGAGTCATCACTACCACTCTGCTAAGGCAAACCACAAAAATGTGCTTATACAGTGACACTTTCACTCTTATTACTCTATTTTTTCCCCTCTATAGAGTGGGAACGAATCGAGTCAGTGGGCTGTGGGGTCTTTTGTTCTGCCAATCCACACGATGGTCAAAAATAGTTTGAGAAAAACTTTTCTAGAGCAACTGCCTCTTAACTGTAATCAACGGGTATTAAATATTAATATATGTAATGCTATCAGATGGCCAAATATTTTTCATACTAAAAAAATGTCATAGCAAGAAACAGCCATTTTATGAGACATAAAATTTCAACCAAAAGCACATTGCTAATATTTTTTTAATTATTAAACTAAGCATGACAGACTCTTTCCAAGTCTTTTCTCCATGAATATTTGTCTCCTCTTCCTTTATTCTTTATTATGTTTACTGACACTCAGTTGCTAGCAATCAAGTGATGGCAAAAGCCAGATGTTTTTTAATGTATAGGAAAAAAATATCTGTAAGTTGATAAATTGTTTTTCTACTTAATTTATTTTTCTTGCATGCTGGAAAAATATTTCTAATATCCTATTTTTAGGACAATGCCACTTTGGTTTCTTTAGGAGCAAAAACCAATATGTCACAAGTGAATTACGAAATCAGTGCCATCAGTGTTGACCAGCATGCATAGTTTAGGACAGGATAGAGAAGCGTAGCATAGCATAAAACAGACCCCATTTGCCTCCCGAAAATTACTCTTCAGTTGCGTGTGGACATCTTCTAGGCCACCATGTAAAATGAACTCCTCGCCATGTGGGAGGATCTTGGTTTAAAAGTTTGAAAAACATTGCTCTGGACTAGCTTTTCTCAAATTCTCATGCATAGAAATTACCTGGGAATCTTGTTAAAAGAAAGTTTCTCCTCCTGTGGGTCCACAGTAGGATGTCACATTATGCATGTCCCTAACCTTCCACAGCAGTGCTGATGTCGCCGGTCTAGGGGACCACAGTGTGAGTAGCAGCAGCCTAGAGAAAGCCACAGGAGCCATGTGCAGAAAAATGGAGCATGGGACTCAGTGTGCCCCTGTAAATCCCACTCAGGACCCCCGAGTGGCATGAGGAGCCAGGGCACAGACCTGGCTACAGACTTTCCTCCTGGTCTCCTCCTCATGTGTGTCATCAAAAAGGGAAAAGGTTATTGGATGCAAGTCACTGACCATGAAACAGCTCCAAACAGGAACAGGAATTAGACAGCCACGCGTGACGAGAGCTCTCGCCGAAAACCTCCCCAGCATCTCTTTTCCACCTCGCCATTCATGGGATCTGTTCAAAACAAGGCTGCCTGTGTCTCCCTCCCCTCCCCCACCTCTTCAGTGGTTCCTTGTCATCTGTGCACTCAGTCCCGTCTCCAGTTCTGTAGACTTAGGACATACTCAGTGCCCCGCCGGACTTACTTTCCTTCCAGCTCCCCAAACCTAGCGGGCCTCTCCAGAACATCTGTTTGTTCTCGTATGTTCCAGTGTGAATTCTCCACGCGAATAATTCCTATTAATGCTTCAAGATGTCCCTCCAGGAACCTTCCTAAATACTCCCTTCCTCTACACACACGCGCGCGCACACACGCACACACACTCACACACACTCACACGTACGCACGCAAGCGCATGCATGCGCACAGACACGCACACGCACGCACACACCCACGTGCACACACATGCACACGCACGCACACATGCACATGCGCAGATACACGCGCGTACACACTCGCACGCACGAGCGCACACACACTCACATGCACGCACACGCACGCACACGCACGCACACGCACGCACACGCACTCGCACGCACGCACGCACGCACGCACACCTGCTTAGTGTAGAGCAGCGTTTCCCAATCCTGGCTGTTTATTAGCAATCAGTGTGACTTTTGAAAGTATTATGCCTGAGCCATACTTTTAGAGATTTAATGGGACCTAAAGAGATCTGGACGTGTGTGTGTGTGTGTGTGTGTGTGTGTGTGTGTGTGTGTCAGTCACAGGGATGGCTCTATCCCTTGGGAATATAGAATTCCAAGTTTCCACATCAATCATTAACTGTCCTTAGGGCTCACCTCATGTCTGGGAGCTAAATATACTTGATACTGGAAGAGGTCAAGTTTTGGTTATTTATAGTTTTATTATATTTCTTCCATCTTAGGATGTATTTGATTTTCAAACATTTTTCCAGCTAAACATCAATGCCCTTTTCAATGAACCACTGATTTGCTGTAAGCAGAAGCTCGTGTGTCCCTTCGAACTATTACACGAAAAACAACGGGCCTCCACATTTAATGCTGCTGGTGTTTTCTAAGTCATCCTTGAGTGTTTGTCTATATCTGGGTCAAGGGCAAAAGCTATTATTAAAGGTATTATTCAGGAGTAGCTTTATCGGCTATAAAGGCAACACAGTACAATGGAACCGAAAACACATTTTCTCCTTTGATTTCCACTTGCATTTCTTCACCCCATTTACCTGTTATGATTATGGAGTGACGTATCCTACGTGAGATAAGGTTACAGGAAGCCAAGGCGTCCCCACTTACGTGCATTACACTGAGAAGATGTCCGATGCCTTTTTTCAAAAGGGTGTGATGTTTCCACTTTTTACATTAAATTATTTCACATTCAACATTTCCAAACCATAAGACATATTTTCTGCTTTATTAAAACAAGGAATTCTAAATTCGTTTCTCGATTGTGTTAGCGTCATGACTGCCTGTTTTTATCATTCAAACGCAGCATTTTGTTTGCCGTTGGCTCACATTTTTCCTTCAGTCTCGCCTTCCTGTCTTAGCGCCTCTTTGCAAGGCGGGTTAGTAACTTTCAAAAATGGCACCACACTTAGAATTGATGAGAAAGGATGGGGCCAGCGACAGGCTGGGAGTCCGAATGTCCGGCTGTGTCCCGGTCCTGACCCGTTAGTAACCAACTGGATGAACTCAGACAGTCGCTCCCCTCCAGCCTCGGTTACCAGGTGTAAAAGGTTCGTGGGTGACACGACCTCGAAGGTCCCTTCCAGCCTTAGAAGCTCCTTTCTCACCTCTCCTGCCATGAACGGCCATTCTGCTCGGTGTTCCCAGGCTCCCAATCGTCACAGTCACCCCTAAACCTGGAGAGCGCTTCCCCCAGGCCACGCAACGCCTCGTCCCGGATTCATCCTGTCGATCTGGTCCCCAGGGGGCCGTCACCACCTCCTCCAGGCCTTCTGTGGAGACCTAAGTCTGGGATGACAGGCCTCTCCTGGGTGCCCCTGGGGCATCCCACCCTTTCTTATGTGCCGAAGGGAACTGCTCCTCTGCCTTCACCAGACGAGGCAGGGCAGACGCCCGTCTTCTCATCCCACAGCCCTAGCTCGGAGCAGGCTGGCGTGCTGGGAAGGGAACTTGATGGAAGTGTCAGCACCTTGAATTATTCAGGGAACCAGCAAACCGAACCGACCACCGTGGAACTCGTAAAGCGTGAGGCACCCTTCTGGAAGCCCAGCGTCCCCTCCTGCCGTGTCCTAGCTCATCCCCTGGATAAACTTCCTGCCTGCATAAGGCATTTGAGTTCATGAAAACTTCTCATTTTGTTGTCACTCTTCCAAAAACACAGGGCGAGGTTTCTATGTTGCTCTCCTTTCATTTCTGTACCTGGACTTTTTAAGGTGTGGTGTTCTGATTCACGAAAAGGTGTGAACAGAAGTGACCTCACCATGGGTGTGGTCCGTCTTAACCTAATACCTCTCCTAGACCCTGCCCTGACCCATCCTCTCGTCCCTCTCCCAGGCAGAAAGGCCTGCTCTGCTCTTTTCCCCTTTAAAAATAAAAGGAGAGAAAAACATCAAAATGCCCCCTTTTTATCAGAATGCTGCCAGTACCTACAGGACTGAGCATTACGGTGTTTCATGAGACTTTCTCATTTGTGCCTTCCACAGATGTAGGAAAAACTACTGTGGATTCACCTGCAAAGACTGAGGTGTATCCAGATTAAGTTCCACAGCATGATTGACAGGTTATTCCTAGAGTGGTTTCTTATATTTTGTTTTTAGTCAGAGATTAGTTTTCTGGAGATTGGTAACTTGAATACTGGTTACTTCTTCTTCCTTGAAGTGCTTAAAGGTAGCTAAATGTTAATGGAGTATACTGACAGACCCTTCATTCAATTAATTGAGATTTTTTTACAACATGCCACCGAAATCTACCTTTCAATAAAAGATGAAATTGCCTTTCTTCAGGTTTCTCTACCAGCAGGCTTTGTCTCCTTTTCCTTGGATTCTCCTGAGTTCAGTGACTCCAAAATGTTTTGCCTTAGGATAAGCTTAACTGCCAAGTCAAAGCTCATTGTTTTTATGTCAAAGCTACATTTAGTTGTGATGAAAATCCTATCCATCA
Organism: Lyroderma lyra; assembly: GCA_004026885.1. Classification (NCBI taxonomy): domain Eukaryota; kingdom Metazoa; phylum Chordata; class Mammalia; order Chiroptera; family Megadermatidae; genus Lyroderma; species Lyroderma lyra. The sequence goes on from PVJL010008068.1 coordinate 63,211, forward strand.
GTTTTCCTTATTATTCTATAAATATATATGAGACAGTTTGATTTTGCCAAATTCTCAGTAATCATAGAATAGGATTTGTCCTAAATGCCAAAAATTGGCTTAGGAAAGATTCCTCAAAAACCCACTAAATCCCTGTTGGGCACCATTGAGTTCTTGCTCTCACAACAAAAAGATATGGGAGGAACAAAACTGAAGAGAAAGCAAAATGAGGTTAAAAAAAACAAACCTTCAAATTTTACACTGAAGACACATCAGGAATAGCAAACATTAGAAAGACTCAGCTTTGTCATAATTTGTTTTGCAGACTAAAACTCTAAGAACTGGTTTGTTTATTAGCAGGTTTTGTTGCCGTTGTCATCATTTTATAAATAGTGGCTCCACATATGTGCAGACACGTAGTTTCTCTATTAAAACTGTGCAATTATTCCTTCCCTCCGCAAGGTTCGCAGTTTCTATATGGATGCTAATTAATATAGCCCAAATTGTTATGAAGGCTCGATTTACAGGGAACCGTCTAGCCCCATTCTTCTGGATACTCAACTGCATGTGTCCTTGTCTCATGGGGGAGAAATTCAAAAGGAATTTGGGATTTTTGCCAAATTTTCTAAATTCTTGCATTTGAACGTTTTAAGCAAGACGAAAGAGGGAAATACCAGCTAATCGAAGAAAGGCAATAAAACACGCCTTTATTTCAGGACACTGGACTGGGCTGTGGGAGAGGTGGCATGCTGGGTTATTGCAGAAAACGCCTTTGCAGAGCAACTTGAGAGGACTTAGCGTATCAGTTTCCATCACATGTCTCAGCCAGGACGGTCGTTTGTCCAGAGACTACAATTAAGATGACCTTCTACCAAGCGACCCAGGTCAGTGCTATTCCAGGTTCATTCTGGGACTGCTGCTGGTCTTGTTACCTGCCCAGAGTGAAAGAGGAATGGGAACTGGAAGCAAGTATTTAGAAATTCTTTAGCGAGCTGACTTGCCTGGTCAAGCAGACGTACGTTTGCATGTCTTTTCTTGCTATAGAAATAAATTATAAAACCTGGTCCTTCACGACCTATCGTTTATGAAGCCCTGGTGTGAGTATTCCTGAGGCACTCCTAGATGGCAGCCATCCGGGGTGTCATGGGTGATGGGCATAGTGATTAAGAAAAGGGTTATTCAGACCCAAAAGAGATGGCTGTGTACGAAGCCTCTGCTGTTCGAAGTGTTCCCTACGGAGAGTCTCTCATTAGGAAGGAGGGTACCATCTCCACTGCCCTGGGAACATCGGGGGAAGGTTGGAAAAGTTTTCCTTTCACCTTACACTTTCAAAAAAAAAGAGAAAACCATTTCTAACTAGGAAATAGTGCCAGACTCCTCTCAAATTAGATGCGGGCTCCAGAAAATTTCTTAAAATCTCTAAACTAGTATCCGATCCTTTGAATTTCAGCTGAGAGACAGTAGTGTGGTACCAAGTGCTGCATCTTGCAAGTTCATTATCCAGAAGAATTAGAAATGGGATTGAGACGACAGTGGGTTGGAGTGCTTGGGGCCTCACCCAAAAGCTCGGTGCATTTAGACTAAAGAATTTACCCAGATAATTACCCTAACAGGATCCAGGTACGGTCATCAAAGAATTACTGCTCAGGAATATTTCTTTAAGATCCTAGTCCCTTCTTGACAGTATAAGAAAAAAGCTCACAATATGTGAGTATGGATGAACTAGAAGTTTCCAAACCCACTAAGGCCATAGCAGCGTGGTCTGTGACAGGTGGAGTCGAAACTGCTTGCTGAGAGCCAAGCAGTTTTCAGGAAGAACCCCTCAGTGACTATCACAAGACATTGTCAGAGAAAGCTCAGAACAACTTCTGTTTGGCCCCATGGAACATTTTCCAAGTTAGAATGACACCTCAAGTGACTTTAAGTACATCTTAAAGTACATCTTATATCCATTAAAGTACATCTTACATCAATTTGTTCTGATTCTCAGAAATAATGGGCGCACCCCAAAGGTGAACATTCTGATACGTAAGGTTCCCCATAATATCCTTAGGCATCTGAAAAGGAAAATGATGCGGAATGTCATGTTTGCTCAGACTTACTGGCTCTAATTGCCTGGAAATAGCAAAATTAGCCATGGGAGGAACTATCTAGAATTCTAATGGGCATTGACTTTCTACTTCTCAAAGTAGAACATCAATAAATGAGCCATATTTTAATGATTTTATTTGGCTGTATGAGGGCTGTCCGGAAAGTACCAGCCATATAATAGGAAAAATAGAGGCATTTAGGGCTTTCACGAACATGTAGCTAGAGTCTATGAGAAAAATACCATGTATTCTGCAACTTCCCATCTAGGTGGGACTTTAACAGCCACTTCAGAGACAAAAGAAATGGTTTCCAGAGGGGTGGGGTGGGGACAATGAGTGAAAACATAAAGGGGACAGTCAGTAATACTGTGATAGTGTGCATGGTGACACAATTACTAGAATTAGTGGGATAATCACTATGTAAGGTATAAAAATATCAAATCACCATATTGTGTGTCTGAAACTAATATGACCCCTACAATATTGTATAACAACTATATTTAAATTTTTAAAAATGAATTTGAAAAGAGAGAGCGAGACTGTGAAACATGTGACGTTACCCATTCCCATTGGAGCTTCGTTGGGGCCGGCGAATCGCGCCGCGTGCAATTTGAGAGAAACACACCTCCGACCGCCCAAAGTGACCACGCAGGACTCGCAGCCGATGTCTGACGTCTGAACACCGAGCATGAGCTCGCATTGGCTGCGCAGGGCGGGCTGGAGCCCGAGGAAATCGAGTCCTCCCTCTCCCACCTGCCGAGAGATACCACCAATGCTGAAGAGAAGGAGCCACAACCAAGTGTGCGGCATGTTACAAAGGCACGTGTTAGCTTCACAAACTGGGCGTGTCGTAAAGCCCCAAGTCGCACACGAGTGGGCAGCGACGCGAGAGAAACCCGGAGCCTCTGATAAACAACTGATGATAACTTTTGTCAGTGCAGAAACTGGTGACACAAGGAGCCAGAAGATTTCTGGCTTCAAAGATGGGCCAAGAATGTGAGCATCAGTAAAATTTCGTCCTGCAAGAGGTCAATTCCCTTTATTTCAAATTCAAAAGCTCAGTGGTACCCTGTAGCGCGAGGACACAGACGAAGAAGTTGTCCCTGCTAGGCCACCCCACTCTGTCCCCTACTGCTGCAGATACACGTCCAACCGGTCCGTCTGCCCTGATCGCGTTCACCTGGACTTCCCATGCGCTTTACACGTTGGCCAAGTGCACAGGGTTTCAACTGCTTTCTTATCCTAAAAGAAAAATTGTAACAAAGAAATAAACAGCGAGATGTTTCTGTTTTGCCGGGAGCTTTGTGTGTTTCCCTTCAGCAATTATTCAGGAGAAGAAAACCCTTTTTCTTTCTCCTTCTCCTCCTCCTCCTCCCCCTAATAACACTTCCCATTCTTCCACCTGAGAAAGACGTCAGAGTCCGCACCAGCCGCCTAGATGCCCACAGGGAGGGGGGCGTGCAGCCGAGGGCACGGTGTCTACCAAGTGAAAGCGAGGGTTCAAGGTCGGTTGTGAGTTGTGCCCCCTCCCACACGCAGCTTCCAGAACCCCCCCCCCCCCCCCCCCCCCCCCCCCCCCCCCCCCCCCCCCCCCCCCCCCCCCCGCTGGGCCGCCAGCGCCGCCGGCCGATTCCCACGGAGGTCTCTGCGGCTCCCTGGACGCCGGTGACTTTATGAACTGCCACGGTGACTGGCAACGTTCTTCCTTTTTCCCCTCCAGATGCCCTCTGTCCCATAACAAAACCTCCCACCGCCCAAAGGGGAAGAAATGAAACCAGTCTTGCACTTGGATGTCACTTCCTCTAGACAGGGGAGGTGTCTGTGTCAGAGCGGGCGTGCGGTGGCGGAGACGGCCGTGCCGGGAGCGTGTGACGGCCGTGTCCCGCGTGCAAGTACGTTTCCCACGTTCTCCGTCTCTGAACTTGAATAAGTTCATTTAACCTCCTTGCTCGAATGCCACCCAGACTGGAGGGACTAATTTAAAACAGCACTAATCTGAGAACCCCACGGGGCTTCGTGTTTCTAAAATGCTTCGCCGCGTATCCAAGGGCGGGGGTCCAGGTGCCAAATGCCATTACTGTCCACACCCGCCACGTTTCCGATTAACCTCTAACCTTCGGTCCAAAGGAGTGTGGAGGCGCCTTTAAGATCTGTGTGGCTGCAGGAAAAATAAGAAGAGCAAGGCTGGCTGAGCCAAGCAGCAGCATACCACACTTTCACGGTCGAACCAAAAGCAGTACAAATTCAAATTGTAGGGTGTCCGAGAGCCCCCCCTTGGAAGTCGGCGCTCTGGAGAAGTTAACCCTTCGGCATGGCAAGATTGGGCAACAGGACGCCAGCTTCTGCGATAAGCACGGCTCTCGTGTCACGGGGTTTCGTGCCCCACAATAACGTGACGAGGACGGCAGCTCCCTTGTGAGGACCCTGCCGCGCCCCCCGAAGTGTACCGCCCGTCGGGGAGCCGGCACCTCCCAGACGCCTCCACGCTGCACAACAGCACGGAGCGAACGAGACTCCCTCTCTCCGCAGAGAACACCAGCGGCTCAGAAGTGGGGATCCGCGTTCATGCCGCCTGACCCCACGCGGCCCAAACCACAGCCCGAAGTGTATTCTGGGGCCTAAAGACCTCTGGTCGGCCACCAGCGGTGACCGGAGGGACGCGGCAGATACAGTACTTCTGTCCACACTTGCCGGGCTCTCTGAGGCCATGTACCTTTCAACGGCTTGTGACTTCTGGAGCGTGAAGGTTTGTATAAGAACGTGCGTGTCTCGGACGGGCTTCCGGTCCTTCCCGCTTCTCTGCAAAATTCTACTAAGCCCGTCAATGTGTCTTTCATGATGGTAAGGGTTTCACTAAAGAATGTTATTATTCCCAAGGCCCCCGGGCCGTATGCCCGCTGTCCCTTCTCATCCCTGTCGCTGCCTCACAGGCAAAGGAAAGAGGAGGAGTTGCTTTTTGCTGGGGAGGTCGGGCCCCAGGGTAACTCTGGCCACTGGGCTTTCATCGTTGCACCCAGGCACGGCGTTCCTTGTGCCCCCTCGAAGTCGTGGCCGCCATACCTCCTCCTGTGCGTCCCCACACTGCCCTCAACCCTGCTGACGGTTTAAAGAAAGACCCCAAAGCAATACAACACCCTGCCTTAGCTATTCTTCTGGCTTTCAGCTACGTCGCGCACCCCCATCCCCAGATTGTTCATTTCGTTTCCGAAAGGTCCCAGAGAAAACGACTTCTAGGTAATTCGAAATGTGAGAAAGGTTTTCGCATAAAAGTCAAACCCAAAAGGGAAAAAAAATTATTATAAAAATAATAACCTGTCAGTGTAAAGGAAGACATTTTTTCTTAATACGGTAACTCAAATTTCTGCCGCCAAAATCTTTTTTTCCCCCCAATCGTGACAATCCCCCTATTCAGTGAGAAGTATTTAAGATTCCCTTCTTACTCACAGCTCTGCTTTCAGACATCAAAATATGAGGGAGTGACTCCCTGAACTCCCAGCTCCTCACCGAGGAGAACTCACACGCACCGTGCCTGCTGGAAGTTGCCTTGTCTCCCCTCCTACAAAGTGTCTTCTTCTGAATTAAGGAGCCTCGCCATCATCCAAGTGACTCTTCAAAATTAAAGGAAATCAACAAGGGAAAGCTCAGAACGGACTGAGAGGAAACCCGGCGAGGTCAGAGAGGCCTAGCGGAGAGTACTGCATGCTTCAAGAGGTCCCAAACGCAGGAGTGAAGGCAGAAGGAGGCCAGGGACAAACTTAGAAGAGTGGGGTTGAAGACCCAAGTCCACAAGTTCAGCCTGGGCAGAGGGGCAGAAGTCCAATCAAAACCCTGAGCACCCAGCCAGAATTCTGGGGTTCAGACGAGAAAGGGGGACGTGGTCCATCTCGGAAGACTAGAAAGTGCATCTCAGCAACTAGGGTAGGAAGGCTGCACCAAGACGGCCGCCTGGTCTGAAACACGCTCTGACATGGGTCAGTCGCAGCTCAGGGCAGGCGCGGGGCTCCGTGGTGTTTGAGCTGAGGCAGAGACCCGGGAGCTGGGAGCGCCCTCTTAGCGACCATGCTGTCTTTCCAAACACAGATAGGCCGGAAAATCACCAGTATTATCAAGTAATAATAACGTATTTATTAACCAGGACCGAAGGGTGTCTAGTCAGTAAATGTCCATCCTGTCCTTTTTGGGACAACTAGATCCACAGGATATGAGAGCAGAGCTCATTTAGGACAGTCCTCGAGGCGTCCTACTGAGCACGCGTTCGGTCCTGGCCTGACTGCACACAGCGCACGCCTGCAATCATGGGGCACCCTCTGACGAACGATGCTCGGGCCTGGGGCGAGGCCCCCGAGCCTTTGTCCAAGAAATGTCACCTTCACTTTCGCCAAGATCAGCTAACTTTTGCTAACTCGGTTCAAGAACTCAACCTCTGTCCCTCATTAGTTAAATCTGAGATGAGGGGAGGGTGTGGTAGACAGAATAATGGCCCCCCAAAGCAGTCCACCCCCTAATCCCCAGTGCTTCTGACCATGTTATGGTACACGGCCAGGGGAATGAAGGTTGCAAATGAAACGAAGCTTGCTAAGCAGCCGACCTTGAGATGGAGAGAGTAGCCTGTATTATCTGGGTGGGCCTCGTATGATCCCAAGAGGATTTTTTAGAAGTGGAAGGAGACAGAAAAGGAGTCAAAGTCAGAGAGAAAGAGATGTGAGGGTGGAAGCACAGGTCGGTGGGATACAATGTGAGAAAGACCTCAACCCCCAAGGCTGCTTTGAAAATGGCAGGGAGCCATGGGCAAGAGATGGCAGCAGGCTCTAGAAGCTGGAGAGGCCAGGAAACAGCCACCCCCTGCAACTAACTGCCAGAGAAGGGCACAGGCCTGCCCACACCTTGATTTGAGCCCGGTGAGAGCCACATCAGACTTCCCGTCTGCAAAACTGTAAGATAATACAAGTATGTGGTATGAAGCCACGAATTTGTTCAGCTTCCACAGAAAACTCACAGGAACCATTTCTAGTAGGTACCACACGATCCTGAGCCACCAACCCAGCGTTCGCCTAAGGACAGGGGGGTCTACTGTGCAAAGGGAAGTCCCCATATGGAAGAGACAATCACAATTGGTATCTTCCCACATGTATAAGGTGACGAGGCCACACATGCCCCTGTGGGCCTAAGGAGCATATCGCTATGTGGACTCCCCGTTAACCGGCACCCATGGGGACAGGTAGATGTTGGATAAATGTAAGCAGGCTCTCCGTTAACCAGAACGCTGCTGGAGTTCTAAGGGAGCCTGCCGTGTAAAGTGGAAGAGTCTAGGCTGTGAGGTCAGACAAAGCTCGTTCACGAGCGTTGGCAGA
>PVJL010008069.1:0-57121 GCA_004026885.1 Lyroderma lyra
GGGGGGGAGAGAGAGAGAGAGACTGTCCAGAAAGTATCCAGCCATGCAATACAAATAATAGAGCCAATTATGACTGGATTTTTTCCAGACTCTGTGTGTGTGTGTTTGTGTTAGTAGAACTAGAGCTCTAGCAAGGAAATCTGGAATAAAAGGTGAATACTGAACAGAAATGGAAACAATCTATCACTTGTCTTCTTGTCAGTTCAGTGATCATTGTTTGGTCTCTTCTCTATTTTTCCTGCTTATTTGTTATTCCCTAGCTGGCTTCTAAATTTCTTTCTGAGAGAAGATAATCGATTTGGCAGCTAAATGTGCCTGTGGAACGCTGGACTTCATTCTCCTGCACTGATCATCTTCCTGTGCGAGAGGGCAAGCTAGAGGGTGAGGATGAAGACCACATCTGTTTTGGCAACTACAGTTTACCTCCAATGCCTGCCACGTAGAACAGGCTCAATAAATATATCTTGAATGAATGAATGACAACAACTACAAAAATGTATGTATGCTTATGTGGGATATGTGTGTTTATCTGTGGTTATCCCATTCTATTAACTACAGCTTCTTGATCACTGGAACTAACCATTCAATTGTTACCCTGGGTTCCTAAACAGTGTTTATAGCTTCTTTGATTCCATTTTTTTTTGTTGCTTAGTCCCCAAACTTAATTATATTATTAGTCCATTATATAGGGCCAGTACTTATTTCTGTTCTATATTCAGCTGAACATAGCACTTTCCTTGATCAACATTAAAAATATCAGATGATACTAATGCAGCAATCTGCTTATATTCAAACTTAAAGCAGATTAAAATGTTGTTCTTAATAAATTAATTCTTAATTTAAGGTGTAAAAAAAAGAAAAAAGAAAAAAACCTAAAAGTTAAATGGAAAATGCGTGTTTTTTTTCATAGTTTTCCCCCAAATTCCCTCCACTGTACACACACACTTAAAGTGCATTAAACAAGCAGTAACTACATCTTGTGATTTTGTGCTGAGTGGCATGGCCTTCTAATTGGTCACATTATCATTGACAGTCTTTCTATGTCAAGCAACAGAGGTCTGAAACAGTATTGTTTTATCCTCTTCCTTGTGAAGGAAGATTATTAAATTTTTATCTTGTGATTCAGATGAAATATTAAATATCTTTCAAGGAAAAAAAAATTATCCATAACTTTCTCAGATCTCATAATATGTGGTACTTACATTTTAATGATTCATCTATTACCACTTTTTTCATTATGTACAGAAGCTTAAGAAAATCATAAATAATGTTTTGATTGACAGAACTCACTATCATTATCACCATAGCAAATATTTGTTAAGCAATTCCTACATGATAGGCAGAGTTTGCAGCATTATTAAGGCAAAGCACAAGCTCTCTAATTTCATCATCATAATAATGCGATGAGCTAAAAATTATGATTACTATCATTTTACACAGGAAGAAACTGAGATACTAAAAAATAACTAGTCCAAGGTCACACAGCTAGAATTCAAGGAGTCATATCTTATTGGTTCTGGCTAGCTCTAGAAGGTACGAGCTTCTTCCTAAGTCATTCTGTATTCGTATTTTAACAGAAAAAGGTAAACCATGAATAATCAACTGATTTTAGAAAAAATTAATCACATTAATCACGGAGCAATGTTCAAGGGCTATTTGGGGGGCTAAGTGTATTTATTATATTCTACCCCATTGCAAAGACTGCCATCATGGCCATCAAAGTCAATGAACCCAGAAATTGTATTAGATTTAGAAGAAACTGAAGTAAAAAATATGAGTACATTGTCTCTCTAGTCAACCAAGTTAAATCAATTATTAAATAAATATTTACTTACATATTTTAATGTTAGTCCCCAGTATGACTATTTCCTTTTACCTAAATTTTGAATAGTGACTGATACTGATTGACAAAAAAAAGTACTTACTTTTAAAATACATATTCAGCATACTAAGTACCTATTGTGTGAGTTTTTATATGGAATACACAGCAATTTAAAATCTGATCCTTCTCATCTAAGGGAAAGAGACTGAAATAACTATTATCATGATATTTGCTATTTAATTGTCATTATATTCCAGTGAAATTGGAATCAGTGTCAGACCCATAAAAGCTATGGAGCAGGAGCCATATCGGTATCATTCCACCAGGTAAACAGGTTCTCAGAGAGCCTTTCCATTCATTCAAAACTCATTCTTAAAACTGTTATCATGTGTTGTATGCTACTCAGTCGCCTCCGACTCCTGGCACCTCCATAAATGAGTGACATCCACAAAGCCCTGTCCTCTTTCTTCATACCAAGGTATTAGAGCTGAAATATCTTAAAGTACCTCCCTTTCTAGAAAACTTGGGTGTCCAATTGAGACTGAGACACTCAACACAGATAATGCACCAGGAAAGAGAGTTTGAAACATCTCTTGGGAATGAATGAGGATACTTTTTTTATGGCAAGAACCAAAAAGCTTCTTCGTATTTCTAAAATTTCACTACATTTGCTGACACTGCTTAACACACTAGAAGACATGCCACCAAAATTCCTTTCTTCCTCTGAGGAAAAAATAGTTGACAGTCGATAATATTAGGTGTGCAAGGATTGTGTATTAAGCAAAAGATCTATAAGTTATGACCTGTGAGGCAAATCCAGCTTGCCACTAGATTTTATTAGTGAAATTTTATTGGTTCACAGCCACACCAATTCACTTATGTGTTGTCTGTCACTATTTTTGTATTACATGGCAGTGCTGAGTCATGGCAGAGACCATGTGGCATGCAAAGTCTAAAATATTTACTATATGGCCTTAAAAGGAAGATTTTTTTGCCAAATCCTGGTCTACACCATCAGTTAGATTCTTCCCAAAGAGGTGTATTTCACTAGCTATAGACAGTCTTACAATGGCCCCCCTGAATAGGTTATGTTGGGAATTCTAATAGAGCCCAGGTACTAGGAAGAACAAGGTAACATTATTCTTGGAATCAGTTGTGAATTGGGCTTGACAACATCAAGAGGCTGATGACTGAACTTAACCAATTTCATTTAGATCTTTCTAAGGACAAAACCCTTAAACACTTTAGGCCCAAAGAATCCTTTCATATAAAAAGATGTTTGTATAATTGAAAGTATATAGATTCGCACAGTTACGTGTTTAAATTCTGGCTCTGCGCCGCCACATCTGAGACTGCTGGCTCCTCCTCATTCCAAAAGAAAGTACTGAACCTCTATCTGTATCAGGTTCCTGGTCTTAGGATGCCACAAATTCCTTTAATCCAAAACATCTATCTCAAATTGCTTTTGCACACTTGTAACTGATCATTTGATTAATAAACTGTAACCTTTATTGAGAATTGGCATCATGTCCATTTCTTCCTCCCCTAACATATTTCTAGAGCTTACTACAGTTTGGGACTTATTGTAGATCTTCACTAAACATGTATTGACTGATATTTATTATCTATCTGGTAACAATATCTCTGCTTACTACACACAATACTAAGTTGCATTATTTCTTTATACCCTCCTCTCTCAGAGCTCAGCAATGGGACTTCCATTTTTCAGGAATTCAGCAATTGTTCTTTGATGAATTGAAAGTCCAGTGAAGTTTGATCTAACAACAGCTGAATAGAGCCACCATCTCTGGTACTTATAGATAATGATGTCACCCAACAGTTCAAAGAAATGTGGTGACAGCTATTATTTCACATGAGTAATAATGTTTTTATCCCCTATCCTTCTAAAATAAAGAGCCAGTACACTACTAAAACAGCATGAACAAAACTACCAACAGATGGCAATTCTTCCCTTGTCACTCAGTCATCACTTCTGCTACATTCCAACAGTTTGTTTGCTTTGCCTTTCTAAATGTGTTCTCCACAGACACTGAAATTAAGGCTAGGAATTTTAGTGGAGTAGCACACTTAGAACAATTTTTATGTTAAGAAAGGTTTACAAATAAGATCACCATAAGGCAGATGAGGAGAAGTGATGCTTAAAGGAGCAGTGTGAAAAAAAAAACGTAGAGATTACTCTATCTCAGAGTTAATCAAACTGTTCGTTCCTGGGAACACAAGGTGTTCCATAAAGGAAGAGTTCTATGAGCAAATGAATTTGGGGAAAACGGCAAAGAATGAGCCCATCCTGAAGATAGATAAAGTACGCTACCATTTTAAAGCTTCAAAAAATATCCTGCAGTTATAAAAATCGGATACAATTTGACTCCGAGTAGTAGAGACTGACAGCACTCACTCTCATCTGGGTTATCCTACCTTTCCTGGAGAAAGGGAGATTCTCAGGCTCTCGCCATTGGCCAGTGCCCTATGACTAGTTACAGCAAATAAAATGTGAGTAGATGGGACATGTGCCACTCCTGTGAGATCTGCCAGCTCTCTCAGTTTCTATGAGGAGATCATGAACGTCGTAGTCTTAGAATGGCAGAACACATGATGAAAGTGTCGTGGATCTCTAAGTCACCACATGGAAACCAGCTGCTCTGTGAAGTCCTCCAGGTATCACAGGATTTTGCATAAATAAGAAACAAACCTTTTCAAAGTTAAGCCATTGATATTTAGAAATTAATTTGTTACCATGGCATAGCTTATCCTAATTACCATGTGTTTCCTAAATTCATTTGACCACGGAATTCTTTATTCTCATAAAAATAATTAGTATTACACAGAAAAATTATTATGGGGAAATACTTTGAGAATCACTATGCCATCTAAAGCAGTTATTTCAGAAACCATGGCTGTGTCATTTTGAGATTCCTTAAACAAGCAAATATACCTCAAGTGGCAAGAGGGATAGAGGGAGAATCCAGAGAGACAATTCAAAAGTGAAAGAGAGGTACTAGAAACTAGACAAGTGGGTTGCAAATCCAAACAGCAGAATTCTTTCTGCTCGTTTCCTCTACTAACTCAATGGAGTTGCCCCACTGTCTCTTTCTTCAACAGTCCATTCAGCAAGCACCTCCTGAATGCATCCTGAAGGCGCTGCATGGAATGAGACGCAGTTTGTGTTTTATACTCCACTTCCCTTTCCCTGATTGGTCACATTCTCTACAAAGACATGTGTAGCCTGTATCAGTTACTTGACATTTACCTCAAATTCCCTGTACTGGCAGCTATCCATCCACTTTTGCAGAGGAAATGCTGGAAATGCCAAGAATTTCTCTAACTCTCAATACTCACAATGCCATGCTTGGAAGCCAGAACCCCTGGTCTGGGCAATAACTGACTGAATCATGATCACTGTGGGAGACAAAGGTGGCAGGAGCAAACAACAAGGGACTGAGAGCCATGTGGTGACCTGTCTCAGAGCCCTTTCTACAACAATGTTCTACCATGGATTTCAACAAGAAACCCAGGTTGACCTTCTCGCCTGAGAATCTTGAATGTCAGAAAAACAGCCAGGCAACTGGTTCCAATAGAAGAAGCAATTACAATCGGAATGGAAGCTGAAACGAAGACAGGAGACGTGAGTAGAGCAAAGCCTCTTGAAAAGTCAAGCTTGCTAGACAGCCGAAGACATATTGAGAAAGTAACACTCCTGTACATAACAACATGATGGTCCAGGTTCCCATGGCTCCTTGCTATGGCATCAGAAACAGTTACCTGAATGTTCTCACACCTCCTCTAGGTAACCTGAGCCCATCCCAATCCACTGCCACCTAAATGAAGCTAGCCAATATTCATCAAACTCATATTCCAAGTTGCTTGAGAACAGGAACTCTGTGCTACTCATTTTATTAAGACCTCCATAGGGCTAACCACAGAGCTTTGCATATGGTATGTAGATGCACAATGCATTAATTTAAAGAATACTGAGATATCTAGTCAATCTTTGCCACAGGCAGTGTTTAACAAGGCAGAAAAGTTTCTGACCTCTTGAAGCTCATATTCTAATCCTAACGATCACTCGAATACTTGATTGGTTGGGTGAGAGAAACTGTAAGCACTATTCTTGGCAACGTGGAGACATTATTTAAATGTGAAAGGAAAGACATAAAACTAAAGAACCACTTGTGTCATGTGAAGTCAAAATCTTCCTTTTTTAATAACTACCATTTAGTGAGCTCCTACTGTGTGTCAGGCACACTATTGAGTGCCTGTATTTGCTATCTAATGTAATCCTTCCAAGAGTCCCAACACAGAGATGTCATCATTCCTAGCTCACAGGTAGGGAAATGGAGGCTCACAAGCTTAAATAACTTGCCCAAAGTCTCACAGTGTGTGGGTTACAGAGTGACAATTCAAATTCTGTTTTTCCCTGGCTCTTTCTAATTCTAAGTTGGGCTCTTCCCACTGGGCTACACTTAGGGAGAAAAGATGAGCATTTTGGCCGGGGGACACAGAAGTGACAGCTGGGGTGGAAGAACACAGTGTTGTACTACCTTTCCACTGCACAATTTATGGTAATCTGATAGGAGAAGATTATTTACCGGAGTGAATTTCTCATATAGCAAAGAAAAAAAGTAATTAATATCCGATTCTACTTCTATCTTTGTATTATGGCAGGACAAAGAAAAGAAAGAAAAAAAGAGCTAAGGTTAAACTGAGTATTATGTTTTAAAACAATTAAAAATATTTATTGGAAGATAACTTTATCCCATCTCTTTCTTTCAGTAGAAACAGGTCCAAATATTTACTACAAAAATATCCCTACATACTGTCCCTAAACCAATTTCTGTCCATTACTGGAATAGTATAACGAATCTATATAAACCGAAGATTCCTTAATTGAAACTATAAAATGTCATGCTTATATGCTTTGATAATGTTGCTAAAAATTAAGCAATGAAAAATGATGGAGTTACCATTTCTTCAAAGAAAGAAATAGACATTATTTTGGCCATTTATGATCATTCTATTGCATAATATTTAAATATTTCAAGAATAGCAGTTAATAACCAGAATATAATTTCTTATTTCTACTGTCTTAAAGATGAGTTTATTTTAGAACTTAATGTCTGTGAGGTATTTTTAGAAGCTGCTGAAATCAGTACAGAACAACAAAGATAAAACATCATAGCATTTACTCAGAAATAAAATTCAGCAATTATTTGGGAATAAAAAGTTAAAAAGTACTGATACATGCCAGAATACAGACGAATTTTGAATATATCATGCTATGTAAAAGAAGTCAAAAACCAAGGTCACATATCGTATGATTCCATTTATATGAAACGTCCAGAATAGGCAAATCTACAGAGACAGTAAGTATATTATTGTCTGCAAAAGGACTGGGAGGTGAGTAGGTAGAAATAGGGCATGACAGGTAATAGGTTCTAGTTTTCCTTTTGGGCTGATGAAAACATGGCAGTTGATTGGGATGATGGTTGCACAACTCTGTGAATCTACCATTGAAATGCACACTTTAAATGTGTGAATGGTACAGCATGTGAGTTACATGTCAGTAAGTCTAGTGTATTAAAAATCATTATCACCAGTGACCAACAGCAGCCTCTCCTTGAACCAACCCGCCCTTTTCTCATCCTTGATGTTGAGATCACATGCTTTCCTCTGGCTCTTAGGCTGTGCCCAGATCCCACCCTCACATGGTTTTGCACAATCCGTTCCTGCTGTTACCACCACTCAGTCTCCACCCTTCCACCTGGCTGCTACCTCTACCCACCACACACTGCCCAGAGCTGCGCTAACTCTCACCGAGAGCATCAGGTTGCCCCTCTCATGTGAGGAGCCACAGCCTGCCCTCACTCTCCAGAATAGTCTCAATATAGCACTCAGGATCACCTGTGTGCCTACACATTTATTTAGGTTTTTTGAATTTTTTAAATGTACTTATACTCTACTCTTACTTGTCTCCCCAGCTGTAGCACAATACTCAGCATATTAATACAAGCTCAGTAAATATTTCGTAAATAAATGAATTTTTAAGTCACTTTTTTTTTTATCATTAAAGGCTTCCTTCCCTCTCCCATCTGCTTTTTTCCCCCAATCAAATAAATACAGTTAGAATGTCTGCTAAACACTTGCAAATAAACTTCATTCAGAGACACTCATATACTAATGGAACCAGGGGTATCAACTAAACTTGGAGGAGTTTTTTGTTTGTTTTCCTGTTATTTCTTCCAGAAAATAAATGTCCTCAAGGAAAATAAACAATAGAACTGCTAGAAAAATCTGTGGCTGAAGGTTTTCTTTGTATGAACAGTGTTTGTTCTGACATCTGTGCAAGTTTGCCATTTGCCTTGTTCCAAGCGTAACCACTCAGCGAATAACTTTAGAGAGCACAGTGATTAGGAGTAAGTTCAAATCCAACCTCCTAAATTTAATTCAAATACAAATTCCTTCTTTTGCAAGTTACTTGTCTTCTTTAAGCTACATTTTACTCATTTACTAAATGAAATGATAATACCCAACTCTTTAGGGTTGTTCTGAGGACTAAATGAGATACATCTATGTAACATTTAGCACAGAGCAGGATCAATAGATGATGACGACAACAATGATGATGATGACAATGATGACAATTGATTCTACTGTGAGGAAGTTAGCAAGCCTTTGGGTAAGGGAACGGTGGTGAACAGACACCATTATAAATAATTATAATTCACGGTAGAAAATAGTCTCATTGCTAGGAATTAATTCTATTGATAACCATTTCAAAAATTCTCCAATATGAATACTTAAGAGCATTTTCTATTACAAATAGCATTTTTTGCAATAGATTTTTTTAAAAAAACAACTAGAAACCACTAAAATATCCACTAAGATAGGATCAGTTAATTAAATAATGGTATGCCCTTATAATGTGACAGAACATGGCTGTTAAAACATGAAGTTGTTTAAAACCTGAGGAGCAGTGCAGCCCTAGTCCCAGCTCCCTCCAATTTTCTCTACAGCTTCTAGTTTCACCTTTAATTAAGGAGAAGAAGAACTGGCAGTCCTCATTCATTCTTCAAAAAATTCAGTAAAGACACATGTATTAAAATATAAAGAGAAAGTATATGTGCTCAGTTGGTATTTAAAGCTCTTTCAGATATATTATTATGAAGTGGAAAGAAAAAGGAATAAAATGATAGGTACCACATAAACCCCCTTATGTATATGAAAATATGTAAAAATAAGCACATATAGTAGGTCTCATCTAGTTGGAAGCCACAGGGATTTGGGCAACTGAAGATGGAATCTTGAGCAGGGAATTGCAGGCTGAGGAGAGAGCAGGCACAAGGGTGTGGAAATGCACACAC
This sequence comes from Lyroderma lyra, assembly GCA_004026885.1. Classification (NCBI taxonomy): domain Eukaryota; kingdom Metazoa; phylum Chordata; class Mammalia; order Chiroptera; family Megadermatidae; genus Lyroderma; species Lyroderma lyra. Next base: position 9,202 of record PVJL010008069.1, read on the forward strand.
GCAGGGAGATGTTAAGAGTTTGCAGCTTCCAGGGGCAAAGAGTCAGGAAAGGTGCCTAAGCAGCAGGATTTGAGATTCGAGGTAAGAGCCGATTGTGCAGGACTACAAACAGCAGATCTCACAGGCAGTCAGAAGATACGGGAGGGTTGTATAAAAGGAATCACACGCTCAGTTTTACATTGGGGAAGGTCAAGTGCACAGGTATGTAGAGAGGCATGAAGGGAGCAAAGTAGCTGGGCATTGAGAATACCACCATCAGCTACCCAGTTTTTCCCTCTGCATTTTATAATTACCATGTTGATACAGCTTTAGTTTCATTTCCTGATGTAATGTGTTTTCAGCTTTCCCATGAAATAAAGTTACTTGAATGGAGTTGGCAATTCCTTTCCCTATTTCTGAGAGATGTCCCACACATCTAAAAATTACTGATCTCCATTCAATAATCAAATTCCTGTCAGATACCGTTTTTCAAAGAAATGTGATTCTGCCTGTTAAATGAAAGAAAGTGAGATCATTAATACTGTTCCCTAAGACTGGCATTTGAAATTAAAAGCTTTTCTAAGTCTTTGGGGAAAAAAATATCAAAAGTTAAACTCAAGGCAAAGCTCAAATTAAAATGTTAATTCTGTCAACATTCAGGGTTCTAAGTCCAAGCCTGAAAGTTACAGGGTATATGGTGATTTACTGCTCCCTAGCTATAATTTTAACTATGCTTGAGGAAACGATAAAATAAATGTCACAAGTGAAGTTTTCATCACTCTTTCAATGTGAAATATACAAATATTATAAGTTCTCTGTTTTGTCTTAGGGATCGGTTTGTTAAACTTGGAGACATCGTGATTTTCAATAAATGTGTCAAATGAGGCTGAGCTAGGGAAACAGATGATGGATTAATATGCAGTAATTTCATCTTCACAGTGACAAATTTAATGTCACTCTATGGATATTATATATATGTCCCTGTCTGCAGAATTTCTGCATAAAAAAATATGAACCTTTTGAATTATAGGTAAATAAAATTATGTGGTTAAAACTTGATGGAACTTTTGGAAAAATCATGTAGCATTTATCTACTGCTAGGATTTAAGTTTTCTATTTATCTGTACCCACTTATGAAAATACAGTTAGTGCTTTGGTGAAGAAAAAAAGTAAAATGTCTGTGTATGAGTACTGAAGTAGGTCCATAAAAAAGAAATTTGCTATGAGAGGCAAAATTACATGTATTCCAGCCTTCCGGGGTTATAGTTTAAAAATCTTTGTTTCCCAGAACTTAGCTTAGTGTTCAACACTCACTAGATGGATAGAAGATATTTATTGTGTAGATGGGTGGGTAGATGGATGATGTAAACATGGATGATGAATGGAGGAATGAGTGTTCCACTCTATGGTCTTAATCCCCATTAAAAACAATTCACCAACATACACATACAAAACATATAATATAAAAAAAGGAGAAGTTTATGAAAAGAAATAAATAGTATATGTCAAACCCATATGATACTTAGATCTATTAATTAATCAATCGATCTATCTATCTCTGTCTTTACACACACACACACACACACACACACACTAAAACACCTTCAGATATAGTTATTTCTATATTTACTTTAAAAACATTAAATTAGAGGTCATCTTTTAAAAACACAAAAATGCTCATGGTGGGGCATAATATAGGTAGCATTAAGTATCCAATTTCTTTTAATTTTAACAGATGTTAGCTGATACTGACATCCTTAATGATGGACTAGTACAGACATTCTCCTTAAAGTCAAGAAAAAGATTAACATTTCCACTGTCATAACTAGGATCTTAACATCCATTTAAATGTGGATTATGATTCAGTTTTTGTTTTCTTCAATATAATAAACACTACATAATTGTATTATGACTAATATAATAAATCAAGACAGCTATAAAAGGCATAAAAATGAGAAAAATAAAGTAATACATATACATTTCTAGAAAAATGTTTCTGTTTTTGACATGGCACTCAAATAAAAAGAAACATGACAAGTTAGATGGTTCCCCAAACCTATAAATATTAATATTTTCTTATGTATCAGGAATGACTAACAAGAAAATTTGATAGGAAAAATGTCCAATTAAAATTATTATAAAAACACAAAATATTTAGCAATGTCCTTAAAAAAATACATAGAAACATCATGGGAAAATTAGAAAACTTGACTAAATTTAAAAAATGAAACTACAAGTTGTAGAAGAAAACATGAATGAGTTTCTCCATAACCAAGTATATAAAAAGGTTTCCTATTTATGAGTTAAAATTCAGCTCCAATAAAAAAATACAAGTTACACTAACTACAGGTTCCAAAACCGAGCCTAGGTGATAGGACTTCATCTCAGGGAACTGCTAAGGTAGGAATTCTTCCTTAGAGACCAAGGGAGCAGAGGACCCCTACTTGTCTCAGTCTGATCCAGTACCTAAGTCATGGCTGCTCAGAGCATGGTCCATGGACCCGCAGCATCACGGGCAAGTTTGTGAGCAACGTCACCATCTCATGCCTAGTGACCTATTTAATGCTTTCCAACAGCATCCCAGGTGGTTTGTAAGCATCTTAAAATTTCAGAAGCACTGATTGAAGTCACACTCTCAACTCCAACATTCAGGCAGTATCTCAGAAAGAGAAATCACTGAGATACAGAACATTCTGACCTATGAAAGATCAGAGCCCATACTGGTTTGCTGGGGGAAATTATGAACTAAATGTTCAATCTCATTTAAAGCTCAGGTCATAATTTGATGAATATATTTGTGTCCATGCATCTCTGTTCCTGCAGGGCTGGCAAGTCAGCAAGAAAGACACAGAGCATGGTGGAACACAAGAAGGGCAGGGTGCTACAGGATCAGAGGAGATCATACTGACCCTGTGCTCACATCGTGAATCCACTGGGCACAAGTGAGCGAGGGCTGGAATTACTTCTCTACCCAGTGTCTCAGGGCCAGGGTACAGCACTGGAAGAAATTTTTAACTCTCTGTTCTGCATCCTGAAGGACATATTCAAAAAGAGACTGATGGAAATCAAATAGGGATTTTCTCACTTGAACAAGATCTAGGTTCACATTCTTGCCGCACTCTTCGTGAGCTGTGTGACAGAAGCATAAGTCACGTAGGCTGTTTAGGCCTCAGTTTCCTGAACGATAACGTGTGGATAATACAAATCCACAATCTATAGTCCACGATTCTGAAATCAACAGCTCTAAAAAAATATGAAAGGTTTTCAGAACTTACTCGGTTGCAAACCTGACCCAAGATGAACTGACCTGGTAGCAAAATGTGACCAGAACCAAGATGGGACTATAGATAGTCTTTTTATTCCATTTAGGATGTAGATGTTTGTGTTTCACATTTTTATTGACATCAATAATGTACATGTTTGGATGACTGGGTGCTGCCCAAGATCCTACAAGGCTATGTACATTGTATTACCTTTCCAAAATTAAAAAAGAAAATTCTAAATTCTGAAACACATCTATCTTGAAAGGTTTTGGCAAAGAACTTAAGATGGCAAACCATTATAAAGATTTAATATGTGAAGTGTCTAGTTCAATATCTAGAATTGAGTAGATGCCCCACATAAATTAATTTCCTTCTCTTTCTGTCTTCATCCTTAAATCTCTTACTTTAAAAAATGTCACCATCACAAAAATACATAAATATGCATATTTTTAATCATTAAATTTTTAATGTCTTCCTCTAAGATATGCAGGATATTCATAATTCTGTTTGGTAAAGATATGAAACAGCATAATAAAACTGTGTCAAGGAGCTATAAACATAAAACAACTGTAACAACATATATCACTAACAGCATTTTCTGGAAAGGGCAGTGATGAGCAGTAAAGAACATGATCTTTGGTATCAGGCAGCTCCGGGTTCAAGTCCAGACTTTGCATCTGACCATCTGTATGACAGCTAGTAAATTACTTAGAGAAGTAAGTTAATTTCCCCGAGCCTGTTTTCTAAAGTATAAAACAGGTGTTAAAAGTATATTTCTATTACTATTAGTTTGTGCAAAAGATTAAATAAGATGATATATGTAGAGTATTTAGTACAACACTTGTCAAAATACTATGTAGTAAGAATAGTAATTTAATAACTAAATCCGTTACTACAGATTAAAAATACAGTCGACTAGACAGTGTATCAAGTGTATCACCTAGATTCATTAGACATCAATTGTCTGAAAAATTATTTCAGTTCCACATTTGATTATCCATTGAGTAAAAATATACTTATAAAGTTAATTCATACATTAATTGGGTTATAACACTGACAGGTTGTAATAGCTGCCTAACATATTCTGCCATGCTAAAAGTGATCATGCACATTCTCACATTAAATTATAATTCTGTAAATATTTAATCTGTCAAAAGTCACAAAATTACTGTATTAGACTGACAACTGTTTAATCTTAACCCTCAAATTAAGATACTACATAATAAACAAAGAATCTAATTGCCACTTTGTGTAGAATTCCTACAACACCCCCAAAATTATGGTTAAGTACCATTTATTTACTCCATCTAAACTTGGGGAAAATTAAGAAACCAATGACATACATTTGATTTTACACATTAGCACATTTTAATTAAATTTCTTAAAGTCTATAATATGTGTGGGTCTAATTACCAAACTCATCAAGCTTCTAAGTGGACCAAAGAGTAAAATATTTGAGTTTAAAAAGCAAAGCAAGATAATTAAACAGGAAAATTCATCAAACTTCTTTGAATCTAAGGAAAGCTGGCATTTTTGTTTATACTGATAGACACTTAGCTTTCTGCAAATGTATATTCCTATTTAGAGAAGACTGAGGATGTTCATTTGAAAGGTCACAGATTAACAATATAGATAGTTGTTAGCCTATGAATGGACTGTGATTCAAAAAGTCAAAAAGGTCTCAGAGCCATAACAAAGAGGAGACTGGGCCAGTTCCAGAGAGCGAGGAGAAGCTGACCATTCTTAAATGACAAAAAAACCGAACGGCCTGGTGACAGCACGGAGACCAGCCATGACCTTGTTGTTGCTGCAGTCAAATAGTCACTGTGTGTCTAATGCATGCAGAACGTTGTACTAGCAGTGACTATCTGGGATGCTAAGAACAGGGACTATGGGGACCAAGCCCTGGGAGCCAAAGAACACAAGGATTAGCATCCACCAAGATCTGAGGCCACGATGAAACTCAGTCATGAAAAGTGCAGTCCAGAAGCAAGGAGATAAACTGAGCCACCTGGCCAAGGTCCTATATAGGTACAGGCATGACAGATATCAAACTAATTAGCCTCCTCAGCTGTGGAGATTGAGGGCTGGCAGGCAGGGCAACTGGGCAAGACATTACAAACTGTGAACATTGTTGTTCAGAATCCACAGGGTCATTTCGCCTGTGAAAAAGTCCACAGGCATACATATCCCAAAACAAATCTCATGTAGTAATCTAGTGATGATGTTAAAGATCCTTCCCTATGTCTACAAGAGTTAAGAGAGAACGTGGGGACACACTTGCCACCACCTGCTGAACTGACCCGGCAGTGGGGTTGGAGACCCTTCTACCTCCTCTCCTGTCATTGTCCAAAGATCCCACACCCACAAGAGCTTCAGGCTGATGTCACACTGCCCCCCATTCCAAGTTTCTTATTAAGCTCAGGTAACTTTAACAATGGTCAAAGTATAATTTCCAAAATGTTAAAGACATGACTCAGGTAAGTACAGAGTGAACATATATCGAGGATTCTGTTTAATGCATTAATGAGGGAACAAGTAAAATGGTTGCTGTGGGGTGAATTGAGTTCCCCACATTGATAAGTTGAAGCCTGAATGCCCAGTACCTCAGAATGTGACCTTACTTGGAAATAGGATCATTGTAGACATAACTAGTTAAAGAAAGGTCATGCTAGATTAGGATGGAACCTTAATCTGCTCTGACTGGTGTCCTCATAAGAAGACAAACTGAAGGCACACGGGGAATGCCAAGTGACAAAGGCAAGACTGGAATGCTGCAGTTGCCAGGCTAGAATCACCAGGATTGCTGGATGGCCGTGAAAAGCTGGGAGGAGGTAGGGAGGGATCACCCTATAGCCTTCAGGTGGAACGTGGCCCAGCCAAGACCGTGATCTTTGACTGTAAGAATGCAATTCCGGACCCCAGCAGTGTGCAACAATAAAGCACTGCTGTGTTAAGCCACCCAGTCTGCGGTCATTTGTTATGTCAGCCCTGGGAAACTAACACACTAGGCAAAACTGGCTCAAAGAGCATTTGAGAGTATTTGTCATTTGAGGGGGAAAATAAAAAGAATCGTGGAATAACACTGTTAAAGACCAAAACTGGTTTATGTCCTAGAGGTTATAGTCATTACCTTGGGGGAGAGAAACTATCTCTCTGAAATAAATGTCAACATGTTAACACGTAAGTTCACCAAGCCTAAGCTCTTAATCAATGGTGTATGGCAAGTCAAACAAAAGTACATTCTGTTAGCTTCTAAGGTTTAGATAATTTAAAAAAAAACCCACAGATGGGTCTACTCAATAAAGCTTCAATAGAGCATTAAAAGGACTTCCTCCCTCCCTCACAATTGGTTTGCCTTATTCCTAATATTTCTACCAATTGTTTTAACAAGTCCCTTACTCACACTGCCACACATGAATTTGGGGTTTTAATAGCATGCTAAGCTGGCCACCCTTCACCTACTTGCTGTCTGCAGATAGATGACATTTGTCATCCTGTCCACCACTCCTAGAACTCTTCTATTCTTGTCCCAATACTGATAGTGATGAAGCTCCTACCATTTTAATACAACGGCTCTTTAACAATTCTATTCTACCACCTAGCCAGACTGGAGGCTGAGTGAGATGCAGCTTCTTTCAGTAAGAAACAAAACTACAAGGCTGTGCAAGAGAATCTGGAAGAAAGTTCAGACAACACTAATAGGAAAACTTAACAGGCTTGTTTTTCTTTGACGCACTAGAAAGATACAATGAAATATTTCCCCTCACCTCCCAGGAAGGTCGGAAGATTAAGCCCACCCTGCCTTCCAACAAAGGAGACAGATCCAATCTTGCTAAGGATTTGGACTCAAGGTTTAAGAGACCATCAAGGTCCATTGTGAAGAAGAGATCTAAGGTGGGGGTATATTCAACCTATTTACCACCCAGGGTGGCAAGAGAACTTACCAAGAAGAATGGAGGCTAGTGCTGTTACTGTAGGCAGAAAGAACAGGCTACAGGGAGAGAGGGGGCAGGAAAGGCAGGAGGAAGTGAGGGAAAGCAAAGGAGGGAGGAGAGGAAGTCATTTCTTAGAAAAGGTGCAGGTACCAGACTGACCAGGACTCAATTTTGGTGGCTAAGAGCAGACCCAGGCCACCACCTTGCCTCTCAAGGTAAACTTCAGCTAATTATAAAGAATTACAATATTATTAGCATCACAGGCAGGGAATCAGTTCCATCCTGTGTCGCCATGGCAGTTTTGGCAAGGACCAACTAAAAACAAGGGAATTCCACCTCACACAGGAAGGAGTGCTCAGTGAGGACCCACCTGGGAGCACCTGCGACACCACCCCTGAACACTTCACACCTTCACTGGAATAAAATCCTAAGCCTCTTTTGTTCTTCTGCACAGCTGCCTCTTTCCTGGTCTACCCACACCTGTTATTTTGGGGGTATACTCTTTTTCTTTACATTAATAAATACACTGCTTGCTTGGCTTTGTTTGCATGGCTTTGTACATCCTGGAATGCCTTCTTGTGACAATACGAAAACCCTTGTTCCCCAGTAACAGTGCAGTGCTACAGAACTGAAGCAAGGGTCAGGAGGTCTCCTGCCATGCCACAGATCAACACTTGAGTTAAAGGGTTGGGGATCAGTAAATGACTCAGTAAAAGTAAGAGGTAAAAGGGTGGATCCTGGATTTACCCAGGCCGACCAAGAATCCTAGAGGAGGGTCTGTCAGTCCCCAGAGGGTTAAAGCTGAGCCCACTGTAAAGGGTTAAAGCCAGGCCGGCCGCCCAGGCTTGACCTTGGTATAATCAGTGTCTGTCTGGGGCTGAGGAATTCCGAGGGCTGACAGTTACTGTGCATGTACCGCCTTATGTGACCATGAAAACCTAAACAGTTGCAACTGGGCAGATGCGGCACGATGCCACTTTTGTTTGAATACGTATATATAGTCCCAGGTGCGCAATAAAGTACCTTGCTTGCTGGTGTGTTTATGGTCCCCCATGTCGGCTCCGCGTGTGTTTTTTCAATTGGGTGTAGCACCGCCGAAACCTGCCCTGTCTGGAAACCTTGGCAATGACAGGGTCTTAGGGCCCGTGCCTCTTTGGGGGCACAACACATATATTTCTGGTGGTTGGACAGCACAAATTTGAGAATCCCTCAGCTGGAAGAATATTAAATGACACCCTAGTACAGATTCCCATTTTAATGCTTGAAATAAAATATAATCCATAAAATAAAATTCCCATTTTAAGGCTTAAAATAAAATACAATCCATTTCCCTCCATCAGACAATGCAGCCCAAATTGAAAGGTTAAAATCTAGAAACACGTTCTTATATTTTATCTTAAAGTGGTGGCCATTAGGAGGAGTGATTTCTCCTTTCTAGTGTCAAATTGAATAGAACCAAACTTTTCTGGCTCTCAGCTATGGTAAAGATCAGATATCTAGGGGCTCAGGAAAATGGTGCAGTTTCATCTCCTAGGAGGAAGAGGTTAAAATCTACCTCACAATTCATTTGTAACAAACTTACAAGTGCTGGGAGAATGCAATAACTATCCACGTCACTTGAACAAGTCAGTGAATGAAAGAAAGGCTTTTGACTTTAAATGAAAAAAAAAAAAAAAATTTAAAGGGATCTGTCACTTTGACTTTGCCTCTGAATACAGAACGAATGCCAAGACAGAAAATACCATAAAAAACTAAATGCTGTCAGTGACCATTTGTGGAAAATGGGGTGAAATATTAGCAGTCACTGGATCAACTTGGGTACTCCTATACGTGATAAATAAGGATCCTACATTCCAAGAAAAACAATAACAAAATGATAATAATAATAGCAGCTCACAATGATTGAGCTGAGGGCCCAAACTGCATTCTCTCACTGAATCTTCACAACAGCCACCTGAAGGACTACTCTTACCCTGGTTTTACAGATGAGAAAAGTGCTAATTACATCAGAGGCTATATAATTACTCATTAATAAATGGAGAAGCTGGAGTTCAGGTCCAGGCCCCTCTGATGCTACTAGAGCCCAGGATCTTTAAACACTGATTATGCCATGCTATCACTTAACAGACCAGTAAAAAATAAGGGTTAGGCTAGGGAGGTGTGTGAGAGCAAGCACTACCTAATGGTTCAACTGAGTAAGTAGAAGGTGCCCCTGGCATTAAAAACAAAACAAAACAAAATAAAACAACAAAATTGAAAACTATTCATGAAAGCTACCTATTATAATTTTTATTTTAGTGTGATTTGACATTTTCCTTGAGATCTTTCTTAACTCCGCCAGAATACTCTCAGAGAAACATTTACTTGGCCAAAGCTGTCCTAACGCAAGTTAGAAAGCAAGATCAATCAGAAGTCCATTAGAGAAGGATGAAGAGAAGCAGCTGAGTGCAGCCAATGCCAAGAGAGTGCTGGCATCTTCAAGTGTTTCAGAGGTCATCAGTGTCAGTTGCTTCCTGAAATGCTGTAACTCTAGAGTCAGTCTCTCATTACCCACTTGTGAATTCCCCACTCTGCAGATTTATCCTGAAGCCTTTGAAACTTTTTGCTCAAATATGCTCCAATCACCACCTCGCCTACTTCAGGGCTCCTGCTTCCCCTAAGCAATGGAATGTCAGCTAAGTAGGCTCTGGTACCCCTAATCCCCTAGTCACTCCCCAGCTGGAAAGCAAGGATCTCTCTTTTACCTGTATTTAGATGTGTGCCGTGACTGCCCTCCCAACCTTGTGTTGTTGACAGAACCAGAGAGAGGAACAGGTATAGTCTGAGCAACATGGATTAACTTTTGTTTCACAGGAGCCAAGAACAGATGCATCTACTAATTTAGGAGGTCTGCTCGCTTACCCAGCTTACAGAGCACTTGCACTACACAAAAATGGTTTAAAATACTTTGAAAAGGCAGCATGACAGAAAAGTATGAAAGAAGATCAAGGACCAAACTGCTTTACCTAAAGCATCATTTTTTTCCCTTTTCTATTCAAGACATAGCATGAAGCTCAGGCTTTCTAGTAAAGCTGATGTGGGCTGGAGATGGGGTTCCACCACCAACTAACAGCACTAGCATTTATATCTCATGGGCTGTTGAGATTCGACAATGAGATAATGTATGAAAAGCACCTCATCTAAAACCAGGTACACTGTAGTTGTTCAGTAAATTGGAGAGACTGTCAATAGCACTATCATTAATAGGAGTAGCAGCAGCAACAGCAGTTACAGAAAGAAGTTACAAGTGTTGGATACATTTTGAATAAGCTATCCCAAAACACAATTATTACGTTTAAGGACTATACATATTTGTATATTTTTAAAACATGCCTTGCCTCTAGCTATGAATGTCAAATAGCATCTTACCCTCAAATAAGGACTGGCATAACTAATGAAGATGCTTTCCATTTATTTATTCTTTGAAGATACTAATTCAAGTGAATTGCTTAATCTTTTTATTTCTTAATCTATTTAAGGATGCAAATATAAATGGAATTCCCTGAGACCCTAACAATATGAAATATAAGATAAGGCCACTTGCTTTCAAATTAAAGCAAAATCTATGTTTCTATCTTTGTTCCTAATATAGTGACTAATGGAACCCTAACACTTTGATCTCCCACTTGAAAAATATCAAAACATCTTTAATATGCAAATCAAGGCAAAGGCTTGTGGGATCATCTGCAGCAGCTTTGCACCTCCCCTTATACAGTAATTGGAAAACTAGGGGAGCCCTGAGGATCATTACTTTAAAAATAATTCTACCACTAACAAAAATCCACTAGCTAATCCTTAATCACATTTCGAAATGAAACTTAGTAAGTAGTATTCATTTCAATTCAAAACCTGGTCTGACCACCTCTATATATCAGCCCTCGACTTGGAATGAGGATTGGTGGAAATCATTAAATCATTTATCTTGTCAAAAATCTCGGCAATGTGCCCAGATGTATCAAACACTGGACAAGGCTACTTTTAGTTCCCGTTTCCACTTGGGTAACTGACTTCCCATAAACCCTCAGTCATCACAGTCCAGGTCAGACAGCTCTGAGGAGGAGAGAAAAAGAATTTGAAAATATACATCATGAGATGGACCTTTCAAAATGGGGGATAGGATAGACTGGGAATTATATTCCCTTCCAAGCAATGTGATGAACTCTTAAAACACTTGTTCACACTCTCAAGGTGTATCAACATGTATCCCTTCCTTGCTTCATTGGACAAATACTTACCTAGCTTTTCTCTTGTGCTAGGTGGTGGGATTACAGTGATAAACTGACAGAAAAGAAAGGTCTTATCAAGTTTAGAGACAACTGGGGAAGGCAAAAAGCAAACAATTGTGCAACTAAACACATAGTTTTAAGTTATGATGCCTACCTACCATGGAGGAAAATAGTAAGAGTGCTCTGAGAGGGGGGAATAGGGAAATGGAGTGGATGGGGTTAAACTCTATAGAGGAAATGATATTTAAGATAAATGATGAGGTAAGTGGTATTTGGCCAGAAAGGAAAAGCATTCCAGAGAGAGGGAACCCCTATGACAAGCAACTGGAAATCAGGAACAGGTAACAGGATGGATGGGATGACATCATCCCCTGATGAGGTCTGCTGTGTGCAGAATCTTCTGCAGGGTTCCCTTGACCATGCCAAACATGGTGACGTTTATTCTGAGCATACGGAAATGACTTTAAGCAAGCAGGTCACATGAGTATAATAAACAAACACTAAACATCTACCAGGAGGGTGCCAGAGTATTCCATTTGATTTTTGTTTTCCTGGAAAATCTCTAGAATGTGGTTTTTTCCTCTTGCAGGATGGTTTGAAGCATTTTTAAATCCAGGTCCTCCTGCAACATAATCAGCCAAGGTGGCTGTTAAAGATGCAGAACCACACTGCAGACCTACTGAGTCGGAACCTTGGGGTACGGAGTCTAGGCATGTGGTGCTGACAGCAGCACTCTGAGCCACTCCAGTGCACTCTGGAGGCGTGGAACCAGCAGGTACGCAGTGGGGTAGGCACACAAGAGTCACAGTGAAGCAGGGCACATTCAGAGCAGGCTGGCATCACAGGGATGACATGAGAAGCCAGGGGGGCATAAGCAGACAATTACTACAGGCGGGCCTACTTGGGGAGGTGCATCTCTCCTCAGGGAGTGGGGAAGAAGCATGCCCATGTGACACATCATCCTCAAGGGTGGCCATCTGTGTGGGCCTGGTACCAGGGCAGGGCAACCTCCCTCTGTTCCTTTCCAGGCTGGGTGTCAGCGTCAGGTAAATCTGCCGTAACTCTGACCTAACTCAGGGTCCCCAGAACTGAGTACACATGTGCGAGGGCCTGACAGGTGGCCTGGCACAGGAGATGCTTTTTTGCCAGTACCTCACCCTCAGGGGGCCTCCTGGGTAAGCCATGAGGGTGGGCTCTGCCTACGTCCTGGCACAATGTTTATTTTTTTATTTTAGTTCAAATAAATCAGTCACTTCTGCTATTTCTTAAGTCATAATCACCCATTCTTCATCTTAAATACATTTCATTAAAAAATGTGACCACTGGCCAAAATAACACATTCATTTAATCAAAAAATAATACTCAGCTCAAGCAGCAACGTCTCTTACAAAATTTAAGTATTTGGAAATTGGATTGTTAATTAACAGGAATATTGTTTAGATGGAGAACATTAACAGTTCAAAACTGAGAGTGTGAGGTAAAGATATGCTATTCAGACCCAAAGTTATTCTCAACAATATGAGAGTAAAATACAGCTAAGTCATTTTTCAATGAATCAGTGGAATATGAAATACTTTTTTCTAAAAATAAAATTTTAATGAATCATTGACAAGACTCTGAAATTCAGCCAGTTCCCCATAAACAAATTAGTCTCTGTTCTTTGACTCAAAACTTAGTGACAAAAATGTTTCACCCTTTCAATTGCATTTTGTTTTGAGGATTTTTTTCTAATCTTAAAATAATTTGTTTAAGCAGCTGTTTCAGATGGAAATGTTGGAACGCAGGAGAATGTCCTAGCCTTCCCAACTGCTGGGCATACCCGCTGATGCGTCAGCTTCCAGAGTGAACCACAGGCATCCAGACACGAGAGGATGAGAAGGAAATGATGCCAAATGCCAAGCAAGGAGTAGAGCCTGCAGTGGGCCCAGCAAAGTCCTTACGTACTCTATTATTTCTACACGGCACTGAAATGACAGGCGTCACTCGGATGGTTCCAAGCAAAAGCCAACAAGCTCCAAAAGTCTGTATGGGAATTGGCAGTAACTGAACTCTAAGGCATCACATGCAATCCAGTGGTCCTCAGAGCATGCTCTGGGGATGAGCAGCAGTGTCGCCTAGGAGCTTGTTAGAGATTTACGTTCTCAGGCTCCACCCAGACCTGAAATGGAAACTCTAGTGGTGGGGAGGGCAGCCATCTGCGCTTCAATAAGCCCTCCAGGAGAGAGTGATTCCTGCTTGAGTTTTAGAACCACTGGTCTGGAGCAAAGTCACATACTTAAGGTTTCTCAAAGGCGAATCTGGCACTGAGGAGGAGGATGCAAGTGAGCAGGATGGGGTGAGGGGCACGAGGGTGGAAGCAGCGATAAGGGAGGAGAGAAGGCAGAATGAGAACCCAGGGAGGAAAGCCAGTCAGGGCACACTTTAAGCTTCTAGTAGTGGCAGCAGTATGATTATTTTCCTTTTACCTGTTTCATATCACAGGGTTTACTGAAAAAAATCATTTTTCTGCTAATTTTTAAAATTTAATAACCACTGTTACAGGCATTACTTACTTTAAAACAGGGACAGAGGTGCCTCATGCTTCAGAAGTCCTCTGCATGGGTCTCCTCCAACCACTTTCCACAGGGACAAGAGAATGTGTCACCAGGGGGGCCCAGGACTTTCCAGACTCTGCTCTACACTTGGGGTTCCAGAACTGCCTGCCCAAATGAGCCCAAGTCTTCCCATGGCCAGTGCTGCTGGTCTCGTGTCTGGGCCCATCCTCTCAAGAATGGACTGTGCCACCTGTGAGCACTGTAGACCCAACATGTTGTGCCTTGTAAATCATTTTTAATTTTTTTTATGTTCTGAATGATGTTTTGACATCTTAAAGAACTTTCTGGCTGGGAGAGACTGTCCCTCCTACGGCTAGCCAATTCTTAGAGAAAGCAAAGGGCCCAGCCAGACATGTGCTTTTGATATGCAAACCAAACAAGACTGAGTTTGTACTCCAACCATATCCTATCGGACTCTTCTACATTATCTCCTGACTCATCTCAGGGCCAGGTACCAGGCACCGAGAGACCCCTCCTAGAGTTTAGAGACCAACCTCAGAAATGACCCAGAGAAGCACTGCCTTGCCTTACAGAACCCCTATAAAAGGCTGTGGCCCACATTTATCATGCCTGTCTTCTGCCTCCTGATCAGCATGGTCTTTACCCTGGTGACCTGTGTGGTATGTGGTGTGAGCTGATTGCTCATTGCGGTTTTGATTAGCAACTCCCTGATGATTAGTAAATTTTCTTGGTGAATGTTCGTTAAATAAAAGCAAGGAAAACAAAAGATAGAAGGAAACAGCTTAAAGGGATTTAATTTCCCAAATTACACTGAGCCCACTTTACCAGTCATTTACTGACCCCTGCTGTGTACTGGGCAGGGCATTCCCGGATGGAGCGGACACACCGAACCTATCCTTGAGGCACACTCGCTCTCGTGGGGCAGACAGGTACATCCATGGATGATTTCCACAGGAACTGGTAAAGGCACAGCTGTTTACCTTATCTGTCCAAGGCAACTATTTATCAGTCTCCATCTTTAAGATTTACTAAAAACCCTTGGGCAATATTTCCAAGGAGACTAAGTGGACAGGGACCCAAATCATAAGGACCCTGTTTCTCTCCATCCAGCAGAAATCTGGGCTCATTTGCTCATTCTGCATAGGAGTAGGAGTGCCAGGGTGGAGGATCTTAGCTGCAGTTGGGTATCACCAAGGCAAAGACACCACACTCCCATGTGTAGGATCTGCTTGGCTTTCCTGGAGTCAATAGGTACTTCCAGAAGTGTGATCCCATAGCTGCAAATAAGACATGGTCTTTGCCTAGAGCAGTGGTTCTCAACCTTCCTAATGCCACGACCCTTTAATACAGTTCCTCATGGTGTGGTGACCCCCATAAAATTATTTTCGTTGCCACTTCATAACTGTAATTTTGCTACTGTTATGAATCGTCATGTAAATATCTGATACGTGTTTTCTGATGGTCTTAGGCGACCCCTGTGAAAAGGGTCGTTCAACTCCCAAAGGGGTCGCAGCCCACAGGTTGAGAACCGCTGGCCTAGAAAGTGATCTCTAATGAGCTAATCAAAGAAAAACTAACAAATGAATTCTGCCCTTGGTACATTCTACAGTCGCTTCCACTGCTTGGCCTGTCATCAGCAGATTCCACCCAGCAGGTCAGTTGTGAGCAGTGTGAGCAGGTGCTTTTACGAGGCTTTCTGCAAAATTCTAGGACTTAACAAGTGTTATAGGGTATAGAGACATTTCAGATACACTGGTATGTATATGACAGGTATTTTCCTGCATGAAACCCTGCAAGGTGCAGTTAGACCTGCAATTTAAGGTTGATAAGACAGACCTGTACTATGGAGGGAAGATGTGCTACCAGTGGATGATGAAGTAAGTGGATTATGTTTTGTGGAGATTCCATCAATCAAAATTCTTCACATTTTTCTGATTACAATGTAACCAGCAGAAGAACCCAGCAAGCAGAGGGACATCGCATTAGTCATCAATTTTCTCAAAAAACACCCATGCAGAATTTTAAGTAATCTTTGACTTAAACTAAAAATGGCCTTTTCCTAAACTATTTCCTTGCCTGACCCTCCGCCCCCAAAGAAGAGGTATTTTAAAAATTACTTTTTAAAAATCAGACCATGTGTAGGAAACATGCCCAGATGTGTCACACCAGATCATACAGCTAATTAGTTGACTTGAGAATTCTACACCTGAGCAACCTTTTGATATGGGCCAAACACGGGAACCATCCCCTCCCCCCCACCTCACTAAAGACTCCTTTTCCTTGTTCTTTAGCTCTCAGTTTCCCCTTTTCCCTAATCCATAGCCTTAATCACCCTCCCAATCAGTTTTCCTTTAACTCTAGTTTAAACAACAGGTTGCTCCTAACTTGGATCATGGAATGTCTTCATTCTGCCTCCTGTTTCAGACAATCACCCTAAAACTTAAAACAATAGGCTTTCATCCTGTATCTCCCAGATGTCCTCTGCCCCAGTTTGAGCTAATCATTCAGAGAAAACTTGTAACTTGTGTTTGCTAGTTGTATTTCCAAAATGTCTGTCTCCAGCCCTGGTTAGCCATCCTAAAATGTGTGATATGTAATAATAAAACTTTACTTAGCTCGGTATGCTAGATTTTAGCTAATCATCCTTGCGACTGTTAATCTGTGTTTGTTAACTGTATCATCCCCAGGCCATTCCTGGCTAGGCGGTCATACCTGGGTGGCCTGTGGAGACCAAAATCAGCAGGATGCAGACTCCAAAGGACTAAAACAAATCTTCTGTCACGCAGCCACCCTGCAGTGATGGCTTTGAAGCCTACATTTTGGGTCAAAGCTTTTGACCTTACTAAATGGGTCTGGTTCTGCTTATCTAGGGGCCTTTAGAATGCAGGTGTCACCTGTCAAGGGTTCCAGCCCATCTCGACCCAAGAAGTCAACGTGGTGAGACCCCTTCCCCTTTAGATCAGATAGGGTGAGAGCTCTGTGGATCCCCAATAGGTAGGGACAACGACCATCTTTAGCAGGAAGCAGATAGAGAAAACAAGACCTTCAGCCCCTCGGCTTCCCATAAAGATTTGTGGGGATCGCGTCTCTCAAGAAAATGTACCCACATTTAAAAAAAAAAGTTCAAGAAAATGTGAGGAAGGCAGATAGAATAGGGGGATCTTGGGACCCCTCCCATAAGACTTGCCCTGCTGGAATAGTATCCGCTGCCCTGATACCACCCTTTCACTAGTAATCCCTGCCCCCAAGATAAGACATCACAGGAGGTAACAATTTGGAAAGGAGACAGGAATAATAAAAGAAAGGTGATGCCATAGGCTTGTCAATCAGACTTGTCAATCAAGAGACTCCACGCCCAGAGGTGTCTCCCCTAAAGACACAGAAGAAAATAAAAGCCCCAAAGCCTTGTTAATCCGGGCTCCTGAGCTACTCTCCTGGCTGGAGCCCGCTCCTACCTTTTTGGAGTGTACTTTCCCCTCAATAAACTGTCTCTTTGTTTCACCTCTTTACTTTTGTGTGTGTCTCGTTCAATACTTTGCTCGAGATACCAAGAACCAGGACGTCGTGTAGAGGAGGACACCCATTTTCCGGTAACAGTATGATTTTTTGTTTTTTAAGTAGAGGAAATTATTTTTATGAAGACTGATTATTATGGTAAACTGCATTAATTCACCACATTGTGCAATTATGTAACACAGATCTTCACATCCATGAAAAGCATCCAGCATTTTCAATGCCCCAGGGGATGCCTATCATCTTAATTCACATGACAATCAAGTCCTACCTGGAGTCAGCCCTTGATACATGCACACTCAATGCTTGTAAATTTCCTTTCAAACCTCAAACCCTAAGGTTCTGGATTTTAAAATAATCCATACTGTGCATGGACAATGGGGAAGCTCAAATTCAACGTAAGACACTGTGCAACAACTGACCTAATAAGGAGCTCTCTGCAATGAAAGTTTAAGAAGTCAACAAGTTGGTAGTTTTTAAGAGCACGTGCCCATAGTGTCTGTGGATGCCACAAGGGGAGGTGGATGCATTCTTAATAGTCCTAATTATAAACTATAATAGTCCCCCTATGGGGAAATGACTTCTGAAATTCGAGCAGATGACATGTAACATATCTTTTGGAACAGAGTGCGTGTGTAAGCTGGAGAGAAGCTTTTGTAATGTTATGCCTTCTTCACGAAGTACAGACAGTTGACTGACTCTCAGGCAGAATGTAAATCTCTCTGGTGAGAGCTAAGGGCTCACTTAAAATGAAGGAACAAGTTCTCATATGTCATACTTTTGGTTGTTGTTTAAGTGGCCTCTACCGAATTGTTCGTTCCATGATGTTTAAAAATTCACTTTCAGGATCTCCTGTATCCCCAAACAGGCTTATGATAAAAACTGAGGGATCTTGAAATCAATTATGTAAGTCTCCTACATCATGAAAATGTCATGCACTTCTGCCTTGTACTCTCAGGAAGCTCACTCTAGAAACTCAGCCCCCAGTTTGGACTTACTCTGAACAAGTCCAAAATCTGGGTTAAGCCCAAACTGGCAGCACATGTACAACAACTACACACAAGAGTCTAGGGACAAGATATTCTGACCAATAGTCAACATCAACCACTTAAGACAAGTGAGTAAAGACACATTCAGATTGTTTTAAAAATGCATGCAGAATTTGTTTTAATCAGGTATGATAAGACATGCATAAAAAATGATTGTCACAAAGGAATAAGCTTATACTCACAAATCCCCAGAAAAAGGAGGCATGGCCATACCACGTGGGGGAGGGGTACATGGAGAGGCACCAGGGTTAGTTAGGCGGCAGAAGGAGTGAGGGGAAAAGGTGAGCAAGAGCCCTCCTGTGCTCTGCAGCACAGGATAGGCAAGGGAGGCTAAACAGGATTAGGACTGGGGAGTTTGAATACTTTTTGCAGGCTCTGGAATATAGGGGCTGCCACTTCTTTTCTGTTACCTACTGTGGAGTAAGAATAGTGGCCTGAAGTCTAAGAGTCTAATAAAGGAAGTGGTTAGGGTATGGCCTCTGGATCCATTGGTTTGCTTGTAAAAGGAACGCTCTTGGAGTGTCAAACATCTGCTATCTCTAGGAATTACTCACCCTGGGTGGAGCAGTCCTTCCAGCATCAGGAAGGTCTCAGATGCCAAAGTGCCAGAAATACAGAAAATAAAAGGCATAATTCCACAGATGGTTCCAGCCCCCAGCCATCCTTTCAACCTCACACTTCCCAGTCTTTCCAGCTGAGGCTCAAGACATTTTATAGCAGAAAAAATCTACGATTACATTTTCAACAGTGCTCATGAATAATACGAAAATGTGTTTAGGTTATGTTTCCCTCTGTCTGCAGGAAGGGTTCTCGTAGATTAGTGATGCGATTTTTTTCAACGTGCTCATGAAATTTTATCTTATTAAAAAAGAGAAGAGACAATTTCTGTACCTGTACCACTCGAGGCAGCCCATGTCCTGACCTTCCTCAGCAAGAAGAACCGAGTGGCAGTCATGGTGCCCACCAAGCCAGAAGGACAGATTCTGCAGAGCATGCACACAACAGTTGGAACGAAGGGAGCAAGGTCTCAAGAGGTCTATTTCTACTGCATTCAGTTTGCTTTTCATGATAGAACTCTGGTCTTAATGTGAAAGTAGCTTCCAACTCAGAAAAGGAAAAAAAAAATATTATTTTGTGGAAAGATGATAAAAATTAAATTCAAAGGCATATGCCAATTTGAGAAGAGAATCTTAGTTCTGAAGATTCAACCCCCAGAGAGGTGGGCAAGTGACACAACAAGCTCCAAGCTAATACATGGAGAGAAATGAGAAAAGGCAGAAAAGTAAGTAAGGAAGAAAATTGAATTCTTATCCTCCAACCTCTTCAAAAAGCATGCCTCTGGACAGTTCAGAATACTATCCTCTTTTGAGATGTTAATTTTTACATGATAGGGGGAAAACAAAACAAAACAAAACAAAACAAAACAAAACACCTCCCTATGAACTTGACTTTAAGTAATAATAGTCACAGTTTATCAAGGCTCCAGTCAAAAAGTAATGATAAATAAACAATGTAAACTTCTATTTTATTCCAATAATATGTTAGTTTGTGTTTATGAATATTTTTCGTCATGAAATCCACAAGATGTTTTGGGTTCAGCATAAAAAAGTATGAGTCAAAGATGAGTGCTAAGTGTCTGTGGTTCTATTCATACTTAAAACAGTCACTCAACAAATTTTATTTGTGTGCCTACAATGCACGTGACAGACACCTTGGGATGAAGGTCATTTCCATCAACAAAAGCCATATTCCCAGAGAATACAGGGGCTGCCCAGAAACTATCCAGCTACATAAAATGGAAAATAGAGGCATTTATGGCTGGATATTTTTCTGGACAGCCCCTGCTTGAACTACAGTGGGGACTGCTCCACTGACAAACAATTTATCAATGTGCTCCTTCACAAACTTAACTGAGACTGCTGTGTAGGTCCAGGAATTCTCAACCTCTACCTGATCATCTGGAGACCCTACTGAAAGGCACAAATACAAAGGTATTGGTTTGCTTCAGGGCAGATGACAGCTATAATTTTCAAAAACATTTTTCTTCAATATCATGAGGAAACCAAAATAAATAATAATAATAATAATAAGCAGCAACAGTAAAAATAATAGCATTCAAAAGTCCAGATTAAAAAAATAGAACTTTTATTGTACATGTGAATGTTGCCAAGAGAGGAGTTTTGTTTGCTTGCTTGTCTTTTTGGTAACAAATGAACAGCCAGCTTTGTACCACTCTTTATGTGTGTATGCTTTACCAAGAGCTTCAAGGTATTTCTGACAGATTTGTTGGTTTCTGTTAGTTATATAATAACACCTTGGAAATGAATAGCCACAGTGGCATCTGTGGCCTTTTTAAACCAAAATACTTTGGATGGTGCCAATAAACAGGAAGTGAGATCTTGTAGCCAATTATCTCATTACTTAATCAGATTTCAAATATATGTATTTAAAATTAGCTACAATGACTAGAACTATTCAAAGCATTTGGGATACAGAGTGGAATGTGAAGGAGAAATGTAACCATCAATCATGAAAACATTGCCCTCTTCAAAGAAGTGAGAGAACACTTCCTACAGGGAGGGACTGTTCAACACATTTTTTTTAATTAAGATATAACTGACATATAACATTGTACTAGTTTAAGTGTACAACAGTGATCTGATGTATCTATACATTGTGAAATGCTTACCACAGTAAGTTTAGTTAACATCCATCCACACATTACACTGTTTTTTCCTATGATAAGAATTTTAAATATGTATTAACAACTTTCAAATATGTAATATAGTATTATTAACTATAATCACCATGGCACAAATTGCAACTCTAGAACTTGCATATCTTGTAAGTGGAAGTTCGTGCCTTTTGGCCATCTTCACCCATTTGACCTTCATCCCTAAATATTCTCACCACACAAAGGAAATGGTAATTAGGTGAGGTGAAGGAGGTGTTAGCTAATGCTAAGGTGGTCATCATTTTGCAATATGTAAATATATCAAATCAATACTCTGCACACCTTAAACCCATACAACATTATATGTCAATTATATCTCAATAAAGCTGGAAAAATAAAATTAAATTAAAAAAAAAAAAAACAGACTTTCAAGTTATCCCACCCCAAAAAGGCCTTTAAGGACTGTGGAGCCACATTTATTCTTCAGCTCCCTAAAAAGTTCATCCGGCTTTGCTTTGGCCCCCACCCCCACTTGGTCATGCCTTCCTTCCAGCCTCATTGTGCTCCTCCCCTAAGGACAGGGGTCCACCTTTACTTCCTTTAAAGCACTGAGCTCCTTCAAGTCTTAAGGTCTGGGTCATTCTAGAACCGCCTCCCTCCCTCACGATACCCTCAACTACTTCCCTTACAAGAGGTCTCAGCTTGAGCCCCAGTCTTTCTTATCCAAAGAATTAGGTCATTCTCTCCTTGTGCCTGTGCTGTCACTGGGCCCTGCATTTCCTTCTCATCCATCTCCTAGTATGATGGGAAAAGAGTAACTATTTTGGAGATTATTTGTTTGAGGTGTATCTCCTTCAACAAACTCTGAACTCCAAAAGGGCAACCACCACAGCTTACCTAACCTAGTCATCCCAGTACCTGAGACAACATCTAGTCTCCTATCAGATGCTCCATAAACAGCTGTTAATGGATGAATAACAAAGACCAAAAATCTCTCCTCTTGTGTCGGGTCAACTTCCACTTTTTTTCCACACTCAGTTCAAATTCTGTCTTCTCTGGAAAGCCTTTCTTGACAATCCTCTACATGAGGTCTCAAGTCCTCTACACCAAGACCCTTGTGTGCAGAAAAATAATGCATTTGTGTGAGGGCAGTGCCTGCCGCAATCCCTGACACTGTGGTAAGAGCTCAACAATTGTGTGCCACACTGAATTTTGTCATTTGAATTTGTTTCCATTTTCTGTAGATAATGAGGAAACACGACTTACGTTTTAACAAGAACGTGAAGTGTTAAAAGTTAGAACTTTTGTCCGTCTTGGCTAACAGTATTTTCAATGTACGCAGCAAAAACAATGAACAGAAATGAAGCATATAAGCACCTTTTTTTAACATCCCAGAAGTACTCCCAGAATTCTGTAACTAGGTATTTTAAAAAAATGGTTCTGAAGGAAGGTAAATTATAGTTAAAAATGAAGCGATAGCTCAGAAGAATGTAGTATTCATCACATGTTGAGTATTACGTGCATAAAGTTCTTTTCTCAAAAGAGTTTCTTCCCAGGCATTGCTTCCCTTTGCCTCTGCCTATCATGTCACCTTTTTAGGTATCCTGATCACACTCCTGGCCCCTCCTGAGCTCGGGGTTATACCTAAGAAACAGAAGTCATTCACTGGCAGCCACTGCTGTTGGCTATGAACCTTATTTAGTGTTATCTCTTTGACTGTGAATTCTCACTCAGTGCCATGTACTTCCCTGTGCTGTTTAAGAAAATTGCTTTGTCCTTAAAAGACTAATCTACCAATCTTAGGAAGATGCCTCTCATTCCCTGGGCACAAGCAAGCTGGTCAAAGCAGTGAAAGCTTTTAACAGGAACTCTGAAGTTTCAAGTCATTTATTCCTGTATGTGTGCACATGTGTGTGTACATATGCATGTGTGCATTTATGCTTCTGTATGTATTGTGTTTACCCATGAAATGGCACTTACCTGGCTCAGATAATACTCTAAAGAGCACAGAACTTCACATTCAGGTACCGTTTTATACCTTCAAAGCTGTTGTGCATAAAAGGATATTAAGCAATTAGACAACGATGATCACTGACTTGAGAGGTGACTTGAACTGGG
This sequence comes from Lyroderma lyra, assembly GCA_004026885.1. Lineage (NCBI taxonomy): Eukaryota > Metazoa > Chordata > Mammalia > Chiroptera > Megadermatidae > Lyroderma > Lyroderma lyra. The sequence goes on from PVJL010008069.1 coordinate 32,556, forward strand.
ATTTTCTAATTGTGGGCCTGAAACCAGAAATACCAGCACCACCTGGGAACTTGTTAGAAATGCAGATCCCTGGCCCCTATCCCTGAATGACTGAATCACAAACTTTTGAGACGGTGTTTACAAGTCCTCCAAGTGATTTTGAGACATGTCAAGTTTGAAAACAGCTAGATTAGAGAGAGAAGCCTTACAGGGTTAGCACAGTGGTGGTGAAGAGCACAGATATGCTCACTAAGAGCCGCTATTGAAATGTGGCTCCTCCATTTATTTTAGCAAATTATTCACTGACATTTTCTCAGTTTCCCCATCTCAAAAATGGGAGTAATACTACTTATCACAAAGGGCTGCTGCAGGAATTAAATGGTAAGATGCAGAGTGCTTGATACAGCATTCAATAAATGTTAATGAGTACTAATGAGGTCATGCCCATCAAATACAGAGAAGAGAAATCGGGACAGGCCTTAGGGTTAAGAGGGTAGACAAATTCTAAGACCGTATCTGAACAAAAAATGGTGGAAGCCAAAAATAAATAAAATGACAATGTATGCTTTTATTGCAATGTTAAGTCATTTTCATACTTGATTCATGTGGAAATGCCACCTTACCCCAGAAACTTTACAATTGTCTCTAATAATGCCATATAAGGAAAAATAAGCAAATATTGCTGTATCTTTATAAAAGCACTGTTATTTTTCATGTGTTCCTTTGTTAGAAATTCTATGGCTGCCCTGTTTCAGTACCATTACTGACATTAAACATGCTGTTATAGCTACAGGAAAAGTAAAACAGGTATGTTTTTGTGTGAAACAGTTTAGGGGAAAACTGTTGCTCTCTCAGAGCTGCCCAGAACCCTTAGTTTAAGAAAAGGTGAAGCCTCTCAATTGTACAGCTTGCAAGCATGCTTTTTTTGCTAGCTGGAAACAAGTCAAAGCCATCCAACGCTGACTCTGACAGCTGATGTCTCTCATTTTCAGCCTAACATAATGAGTTTCAAGACATCAAGCCTGCTGTCCAGAGGTAGCAGTGGGGTCTGAGTAATTGGTTTGGAAAAGTGAAGAAACTGAACAAAAGGAAGGAACAAACATGGTCTCATTTTTGATTCTTGAGCTATCAGTCTGGCATTTATTTACTCCTGGTGGAATTCTAAAAGCCAAATCATGATTCTTCATGTTGCAAAATATACAAGGGTATTTTAGTCCTATATTACACATTCCCAGCCTAATGACACAAAAATGAGGGGGAGACACAGGGGTAGCAAATCAGATGCGTCTTGCTTACCACCTGTTGAAGGAATGACAGTATTTCTTGCTTCCTCATAAACCAAGAGCATTCTAATTATATTAAATTATATTTAAAGCTACCTTATCTACTTCCAGACTGCATAACAAATTTCATTTCTTTTGAATCCTGTGCTACCATTAGAATAGTAAGTTAGCAATCTGCACATAAAAATTCCACTTGGTAATATTAAAATACACAGCATTAGAAAATAGATTCCAGGGATGAGAAAAAGAATAACTTGAACCTCCTATGACAGAAAATATGAAAAGAACCTTAATAAAACCAGGAGTTGACAAACAATGGCCAAATCAAAGTAGCTACCTAGACTACCACGGGGATTGGTAGATGCCGAATGCATGTAAGCAGACTCGCAGTTAACTGGAACCCCCACTGGATAAATGTAGTATTATTTCTTCTATTTTTTGCCAGTTGTTCTGGTTAATGGGAGAGTCTACTGTATACGGCTATTTCGATGTTATAATGACAGAGACAGTATAGCCTACACAGCCTAAAATATTCACTATCTGGCTTTTTACTGAAAAGTTTGCCAACCCTTGAGTTAAAGGAATAAAAACTGACTTTAGTGGCCCTCACTCATACTACAAGTACCCACATGGATTTTATTTTTGCTTAGGATTAGTGAGTTAACAACAAAACTGACAAAAGTTTGAATTCCCAGGAAAAGGGAAAAGAACATCTTGTTAGTCAATAGGTAAACATTCTTAGAGCTTTAATAAGGGGAAGGCAAAAACAGGTCTACTGGTTCCATCTTTCACTGTTCAACATCCACTGACAATTGGAAAGAAACACAGGCTATTAAAAATAAATAATAATTACAATAATAGCAACAGCTAAGTGTTCTAAATGCTTCCAGTGTTCTGGGCAAATGTGCATTATTTCACTGAATCCTTATATTCACCCCATGATGTCATTATAATTATTCCCATTTGACAGAGGAGAAAACTGAGGTTTAAAGAGTTGAATTAATTTGCCTGGTTAATGATTAGGGTTCATTTTTACTCCCTACAAACATCATTTAATCTTCTAAATATTGCTTACCCGATCTCTTAAATTTTTTATTGATGTATATATAATGTTATGATTTTGGATATCTGTATTTCTTGTTGGACAACAGAAAATTTGGAAGTAAAACATGATGGACACTGAAGCATAAAGTCCGTGTGGTGAATTAAGAATAGCATACATGTTATGGCTGCAACATTAGTTGTCTACCTATTACTATGCTCCCCTCTTTTTTTGTTAACAGAACCTGACCTCATTCAAGATGGATCTTTACCTAGCCCCAGGTGAGAGATACACTTTCCAGACCTCCCTGACAGCTAGAGTGATCCTAGGACATGGTTCTGGCTACAGAGACGCAGGTGGGGGGTCTGTTGGGGGCTCTTGGAAAGCATTTTCTTCCCTAATAAAAGAAAAAGATATAGTTGAAACCATTCCTGTTTTCTCTCCCCATGCAAAGTGCATGTGATGCCTGGAGTTACAGCAGTCATCTTGTAAACATGAAACACCACACACGGGGAAACAAAGAACTGCAGAGATGCTGCTCCTGAACTAAGGACAGCAAATGTCACCTCCACATTTCTTCAGTTAGGTCATTATTTGCAGCTGTTCCTAACTGATACAGATAATGAACAAAGCAATAAGAAAAAAATTCTAACTTATCTCTGCATTCAGTCCTTCCTATTTCCTGGATGAATTATTCTCAACATAAAAAGTTTCAAACTTTTATGATATTTCATAATAATAAATACATATACATACACTCTATACTTAATCCAGGTAAACTTTTATTAAAGTCTAACAGTCACTCATTTGTTCTTTCATTCTCTCACTCAAAAGATACCCTTTAAGAATCTATTACTATGGATCAGGTACCATTATAGGTACTTGAGGAAAATAAGGCCTCAGAACTCAGAGAGAAGGAGAGAGGCATTTGTACCAGAGAGTCTAATAGCCAAGAACATTTCTGTTATCATACAGTGTGGAAGGCTATAAAAAGTAACCATAAATAATCCAGCCTCTTGAATCACAAAAGGTCTGAGTTTGAACTCAGGTTCTGCCATTTACCAACTGGGGAACTTGTGAGAGTCATTTGATTTCCTTCCTCCTGAGCCTTTCTTTTCATCTGTCATGTGGGAAAAAAAAATATCTGCTCATAAGGTAAACGAATGGTTTAGACAGTACAATTGTGGTAGCCAACACAGCCGGACTCAGTCAACTAACGGAATGTGCCATTCTTATTACTGTTACCAGCATACCAGGATATGAATAACACACTTACACATTAACGAGGAAAGGAAGTCGAGGAAGAAGGCAGATATGAACCCGAGAAGGCTGTTTGGAGAGAGGGACATTTGAGCTAGAAATGGAAAAATTTAGAGAAGTTCGCTGGATAAAAATGAGAGGGCGAATGGCACATTTTGAGCATAGGTAACTGCCTTAGGTAGAAAGTGTGTCATAGAGATGGCAAATGGGACAGGGACTGGTGTGAGCCCCGAAAACTGGCAGGCAATGAAACTGAGTGGCCAGGTTGGAGTCAGTAAAGGGCCTTATAAATACCAGGCTGAGACTGGTGCTTTATCCCACCAGCAAGGAGAAGTCTGAAAGGCGGTCAGCAAGGAACTGGTATCATTGAGTCTCTGTTTTAGGTGGACACTTGGAGGCAGAATGGGAGAGAAACAACAACCGTTAGGACATTATTTCTACAGACCAGCCAAAGGATCATGAGGAACCAAACTAGCATGGTGATACTTGAGCATGTGGACGAAGGTAATTTTTAGAGACCTTTTAGAAGCAGAAAAGTCCAACTCAGAGACCAATGGGCTTTGGAAGATTAAGAAAATTGAAGATTCAAAATTACCTCTGAGTGTCTTGATTAGTAGTGGGGGTGAGGTTAAGGGCTATAAATGCTGTTACCTGAGACAGGAATGTTCAGGAAGTGCATTAATAAATGAAGTTCAAATTAGAAGAAGTTAGCTATTTCTGTCAAGTCCTTACTAAAGTCTGACCTAATTCTCCTTGAATGCCCTTCAAGCTTCCTCTCTCCTGTGACAGCAGCGCAGGATTGGCCACATTGTGTTCTTAACAAACCACATGAACACTTGAGAATGCACCTTAATGACACATGAGTTCCAGCCCCTTTACCAGTAATTCTGTAATTCTGCAGTCAGGAAATATGCTTCAGACTTACTATGACACCTTGGTGCCACCATGTCTAGTAGAGGGCTGTGCAAATGTTAAGTGTTCAACAAATGGTTATTACTTTGACATAAAATCACACTTTTTAAGTATCAACTTTAAAGTCTTCAATGATCATTGCACAAGCTCTGAAGAGACAGTAATGGGAAGGGATCTCAGAAGGAAACATCATGGAGCTATTTGTACAAACCGAGGCTCTCAATGATTTATCTACAACTTCCTAGAGACAAATACAGCATCCTGTGGCCTGAGCCCCACACTTTCTCCAGTGCCTTTGCCCATAATCAGTTCTCAAGCTCTGACCCAGTTTTGCATGTTCTTCACAATTTGCATCCCTCCCAACTCCTCACAATGATACGTTAAGTGTCACAAGTTGTTCTGGAGCATGTGCTCCATTCATGAATTCCATCCATGAATCCCGGGCTCAGTGCCCTGCTGGTCTCAAGCCTCCAGAAATCCTCTCATACTTTTTTTTAGCATCTTTAACCTTACTCACTTATCTCCAGTTCCATGCACATGAATCAGGCTGGGGGAGTGTGGTCCTAGTGAAACAAGTTTGGTAAATAACTGATCTCTTTCATATGTACTGAAAATGTTCAGGAGCAGAACCACCTTCACATTTCCCATATTGACCTGGTAATAGATATTTTAAGTGAGGGTACCAGCTCCAGGACGGATAAACAAAAGGGTAAAACAAACAAGTATTTTCTAATCTTTCATCATGAGATACAGGGAATGAATAAATGAATGAATGAAATGAGCAAAACTGATGGGAGGAACACAAGGATTACCTACATATTTTCTCTGAAATACTTATCTCCCCTTAGGTGCCTCCTTACTTCACTGCTGCCTACCTCCGGAGGAAAATCATCAGGAGTTTGAGAACACCTGGAAGAAATTCTCAAAGGTCCAAAGCGAGGAGACTCCCTTTCAGAGAAATAGCCAATAGCCAAGAGGAGGCAATTCTGTGAAAGAGGGAAAGCGTTTACATGGAAGGAAGGGACAAGTCTAAAGGGGAGGCCGTCTACTGAGGCTGGCAGCCGTCTGCTACAAAACACTTCTCTCTTCTGTCCATTTTGTGAACTTGATTCAATCAGCACTCCTGCTCTGCAAGGAACCAGTGTGTTACAGTAAACTCTCACAACTCAAAGGTAATGGAGTGAGAGTGCCAGTATTTTCCAGTTTCAGGCCATGCTTCCCCAATTTTGTAAGCTCCATTTCTGAAGAACCTTTCTACCAAATTCTATGGCATCTGCAGAAGTGTGTGTGTGTGGGGGGGGGGGGGGGATACACACAAATGCCGTTCTACCACAAATGTCACTCTCTTTTTGTATAAAATTTTAAAAGATTATATACAAATTCACAAGCACTTGGGATTTATGGTAGGCAGAGAAATGGTCCTTTAAATATGTCCATATCCTGCTCCCTGGGGTATGTCAGATTACCCTAGAGTATCCTGGTAGGCCCAATGTAATCACATGAGCTCTGAAAAACAGCAAGGAAGACGGGAAAATGATAGTGATGAGGAAGAAGAGAATGGTAGAAGATGCCAAGCACAAAGAGAACTCATGGCTACGGGATGAGCCTAAGAGCCGAGAGCGGCCCTGGCCAACAGCCAGCAACTACACAGAATTAAATTCTATCAACAACATGAATAAGCCTAGAATCAGATCCTCCCGCCTCCCCGCAGCCCCCAATAACAGCCCAGGCCTGCCAACATCTTGACTTAGACCTTGTGAGATACTACGCAGAGCACATGTGAGCCACATCAGGCCCACACTTCTGACCCATGGAAACATCAAGATAACAAATGAATGTTGTTTTAAGCTATGAAATTTATGGTAATTTAGTACTGCTACAAGATTTGTTTGAATAACCCAGGAACACTGAAGTGCCAACACCGTTAGCCTTATTTTGATTCATCCATCCAAATATCTAGTTTTGGAGCACCTCACCTACTCTGGTGAGGCACCCTGGTGGGAAACTTTACAAGAGCTAAGCTCACAGTGACAAACATAAACAAGCAAGTCCTCTAGCTCTTTCAACCCAGTGAGGAACAGAAGTATTAAAAACAACATTTACATAAATATGTACATAACAGTAGACTGTGATCGATGAAATGGAGGGGAGATGCTTGGTGCTAAGAGAGTCTACATCGGAGGTCCTGGTGTGGGTGTGTCCATAAAGATTTCCTGAAGGTACTAACAGATAAGCTGAGATCTGCAGTACAGGCAGGAAGGATGAGGAGGTACAGAAAGGCCAGCTAAGAGGGTATAAGGGTATACAAGGAGCGTGAGAGAGTGAAAATGCAGGGACAGCAGAGTTAGGCTGAAGAGGTAGGCAGTGGCTGGATCATGAGGCTTTCTGAACCTTTCCAAGGATTTTTCATAAAGAAAATAAAAAGACGCATCACTCTTTTCAAGGAAAGAAATTGTCTGTGGATTAATGCAAAGGACATATTTGTTGAATAATGATTATAGAAACTGTTATATACATGAACGACAGATACTCAGGCTGTCTCTGTGGGCTGCAGACTTTCAAAATTTTAGTCTGGGACTTAGGAAAGAAAGTGCAGAGCCTGCCCTTCAAACACCAGATCACTCACAGGTATAAAAAGAGCCCTGAGCTCTGCATTATAAAACTGAAAGCTTCACAGAAAGTGATTTATTCTCTCTGAGATTTAGTTTACATCTACAAAGTAGAAATTGAATTTTAATGTAACTAGGAGATACAACAAATAAGTAAATAAATCTCTTCCCTGTTTGACTCAGGATCAAAGGAGAACCAAGTGTATGAACGTGCTTTGTAGGGTAGAACATGTTTCACAAATGTGAATAGTTATTGTTATCATTACGCTAACAATGTCTTCATTCAAGGCGAGATTGCATAATGGTTCTAAGGACAGAAATAAGAGGAAAGCTAATCATGCTGACAAATGGACTGGAACAGGTCAATGAAGGAGGTCATGGGATTTTCACCCCTGGATACAGCATTAAACTGGATGTCAGCGGAGGAATGAGGAGTTAGACTAGACAAAGCATCTTGAGCTCTGGGTTTCTACATAAACTCACTCTAACCAGAACAATACAAGGGCCCCAATAATCCTGGGGGTTTCTAATCCTACACAAGAATATCATTAGAGTTAAAAATTCTGCCAAAAATTGCAATCACTACAAATGTGAAATTTTTTTGAAACATAATTTTTGTTTTGAACAGTCACGGGGGAATCTGTATCTGAGATCTTAATTCTGGCCAAGAATTCCAGCCTTAAGTGCTTTCGTATCACAAAGAGACTGTCACAGTGTTAAAAGCACAAGCTTTAGAATCTAAGAGGACCATCTGAGTCAGAGCTCTGCCAGCTCAAAGGAAGGTTACTTAACTGCTAAGACTCAGTCTTCTCATCAGTAAAATGGGAATAAGAAGAAGAGCGTGCAAGTGTGGCTGTGCTTTGTGCAGTGTCTAGTGTATAAAAACACTTGGGAAAACATGGTATTGCTACTGATCATATTTTCTGGGGGAAACCTGAAAGCTTGAATTACTTTAAGACAGAAAAAAGTTTTAGAAAACACAAGCTATAGCTCACTCACTGTTCATTGACCTATTTCTTTTGTCCCTAATACTATATAAGAAAAATAAATAAATAACTGAAAGCTGCATACAGAAGATTCTCTGGCTGAGCTATTTGTCTTGACTGGGGCTGTCTGTCCAAGACAAACATGGGTTGTACACACAGAAATCAGCACGCCTTTATTTCAGAGCCCAATCTCAATTGCTGGCATCTGACATACTTTGGAGATACGAGTCACCATAATTTCAGAAAAGCTTCACTCTCAGAAAACAGAGCAGACCAAGTCATTCATCTGCAATATCATAGCTAAGACCTCAAAGCTAAGCCCAGAGTTCAGACATGTGGTAATTAGGTCTCTAAACCAATTCTGTTGGCTGGGAAACCTGTCAAAAAAATTCTTATCATGGGTGGTGCTAATTACACATAAAATGACAGAACAGACACACTGGGAGATAAACAGTAACCTGGAGGGAGAGGTGGCCAGCAGAAGGGCAGCAAGAAGCCGTGTTCAGGTATGGTCTCTGTGAGCACTAAACTGTACTAGCCCCACCAGCAGAAATGAGTCTGTTGGGATTGGAAAAGAGCATTTTCAGTGTCCAAATAGATTTACATTGGGCTAATTCACAGAAAGCTGAAATATACTACAAACGCAGCAACTGAGAATTTTCTAGTGTTTGATTTACTCACCAATGCAAGAAATTCCTTACATTTTGTTTTCACTTCACTCATGCATTTTAACAACACTTACTGAGCATGGACATGAATGAGACACAAAGCTTGACTCGGAGAAACAGATGAAGTAAGCCCTGCCCTCCCTCATACCACCAACAGTCTACAGGGAAACAGAAATCAAACAGAAAAACACACCAATAAATGGATCTGTATAAGCTATGATTGGTGCTTTGATGGAAAAGAACAAGGTTCTGTGAGATGGGCAGATTTGGAGCAGAGCACATGATTTCAATTGGGGGTGGGCTGGGGCTTTTCTCAGCCGGATTTCCTTTCCTTCATCCCCCCAGACAATGGAGATCACCTCCTAGTGATGTTACACCTTATTTTTGGATACAAGAGACATGTGAGTCTTTTGTATCCAAAAATAAGGTGTAACAGCAAGAGGCCAGTTTTTTAGCCAGTTCCTTATGAGCCAGACAGAATCCCCCAGAGGTGCGCAAGGATCCAAACTGAGCCTGAGTTTTCTATGCCCCCTTGGATCTGTGTGGGTTGGACCACTGGTTGCTCATACGGTGCCATCCTTAATTGCTAGTTCCCTGCAAGCAACCACTCTTCTTTCCCAGCTTAGAGATCATCTATATTCCAGCATGCCCACACTTGGTACTGATTCCTTCCGAGGAAATGCTTTCATTTGTTTGTATGTTTCCATAGGAGAATTATTTCTGCATCCTCCCATCAAGTACCAATTCATGTGTTCAAATATGGGTAAGTTTTAATATAGGCTAAAAGGAGTTATGAAAGTAGTGATCACATTTTCCCTCCACACACTAAGTGGCCTTCGAGAGATGTCTGTGCAGTTGATACATAATCTTCAGTAGTCTACACTGTTCATCATCACCAGGAGTACATGTCATGGTCACATACACATCAGGGCCAGCCCCAATGGGTCCCCAAGCAGCAGCACAGAGCACAGAATGATGAGTGTTATACAGATCCCCTCTTGGGAATAAAAGATTTATTCCCTCAGCTGCCAGCAGACAGCCCTCAGCTATAAATCTGCTCTGAGACTCACCCTTATGAGTCAGCCTATATCCAATACTGGTCCAGGAAGGGGTTCCTCACCTCAACTAGGTTCTCAACTAGGGACAAGTGTAGAGAACCATTCAGCTTCACAGCACCCCAAGCGGTAAGCAAAGGCTTCTTTGAAACTGCATCACATCCCAGCTTCTCTATCTGCTCAATTCTTCTTTCCCTTCACCTGTACAGATACTGATCCCAAGAGCCCTCCTCAGTAAAAGTCCCACATGCTAATCTCTGTCCCAGAGTCCACATCCTGGGGAACCTGATCCACCCTAAGCAGAGACTGGAGGACAGGGATTTGGATTCTCTCAATGAATTCATCTCAGGCATCTACTGGACACTACTGTATGCCAGGTACTGTGTTCCCTTAAGCATCTTGTAGCTCCACCACAGAATGCAAGAGTCTTTCTCACAGGTGTCTGTCTACAAAGACTAATATACTAGCTGTTATTCCCAAGTGTTCGATCCTTAATATCCAAGGTAGTTGCAATGATCCAACATGGATCCATCTGTTGTTCTGTCAATCTGTTTAACCAAGAGTTAAAATCCTAGGAGAGTCTGGACTCACATGCCTCTTGTATACAAAACTAACGTGGCAACCTTTGCAGCCCAGCTGTGAAGCGCGGGATAACCAAGGAAAGACAAGTCTCCTAGGAGACACTTGGTGCTACCTGCCCATGACATCAGGACCAGGCCAGTTTTACAATCTCACTGGTCATGTGAGAGACCAGTTTTTAAGCCAGTTCCTTAAACAATAATTTTCTTGCTATAAATACACTGTCTTTTATAGGCAGCTTTGTAGCTTCATTAGTTTCCACCTGAACTCTTTTATTAACGCCAACTATTTCTGTCTCACTTTCTCTCTGAGGAAACAGTTCTACTTCTGAAGATTAACTTTGTAAAAATAATATACAATGTTTATATTTACAGGTTTGGGGACTAACAAATTTCTGTTGTTTTAAAGCTTCATTAAGGAGCAGTCAGCATGCAAGGCCAGTGTTGATATTTATACCTGGCAAGAACTCAATCTAGACAAGGGAAGCAAAATCAGTATGAATCCGTCATGTGTGAGCTAAAAGCAGGTGCCACCATGCACTACACATTTGTTAGCACATTTGCTCAGTGTAATAACTCTGCATCATCCTTCTTGCTTAAAGAGAATCCACTGACACAGTCGCCAAAATGCCATCAACACAGTCATCATGACTTGTGTTTTCATGAGTTCAAAAGGTTGTAATTGGCCAGGGATTTTTAAACTGTTTTTCTTTTTCTCCACTTCCCCACCCCACCCCAATTCTCCCCTTGACTATTACAATGCAGATGCTTGGGCTCTGGCCCATCTGAACCTATGGATTCAGAATTATTTCCTAGAGATGCTCTAGAATCTGCATTTTGAGCAAGCCCAATGTGACTGTTAATGGACAGTAACATTTGCAACTAATCATTCTGACACATGAAATCATAATTGGAACCCCCAAACACAAACAAGGTATGCCACCTCTGGTCTTCTTATCGGTGTGTGCATGAGACTGCCCTGATCATGGAAATGGGCACGCTGACCTTCAGGTCTTCTCTCCTTACTTCCTTGGTTCCCCTGGCCCCATACCCTGATCCCAACAGTATCCTGACACTCCCTCTTCTGGTGGCCACTCTGGACTAGCTTGTCCCCCTTCCAATCTGTGCATCATGACATAGGTAAGAGATAAACTCATAGGTGAATCCAGTCATCACACCGACAAAAAATGCATTCATTCATTCATTCATTCACTCACTTATTCCTTCACTTATTCAATATATGTTAAGTGAACAGCCATTACATGCTAGGAACTGTACTATGCCCTGGGAGTTCAGTAATAAACAGGGCTTGGACTCATGTTATGGTATTCATATTTGTGTGAACTTTAGAGTGGTTGCATAATGAACTGTTTAATTAACTCATGAGTATTGTGAAGGGCAAAGACGGGATGCTATGAGGGGAGCACAGCAGTGGATCTACCTGCATTTGGAAGAGACGACAAAGTCCCTGAAGAAACGAGGAAAGCATATTTGACTTGAACACTGAACAGTGGGCAGGAATCAACAACCTGGCCCAGAATGTGAGATGAGGATGGACGTAGGCCCAGGCAACACTGAGGTGCTTCTTGGCATAGGGGACAATGTGTGCCAAGACCCCGAGGTGCAAAGGTGCCCGGCCGAGTGGCTGGATATTTAGCCTGTAGCACTCTCCTACTCACGACAATCAAAAATGTTTCCAGGCATTACCAATGTCCCCTAGGAACAAAATCATCTTTAACTGAGAACCACTCTGTAGATAGATTATTTAATACTATCAGACTCAGTTTTCTCACTTACGAAATGGAGAAAATTACAGGACCAACACTACAGAAAATCTGTACAATAAAATAACGTAATGTATTTCTGATACTTGCTGGCAACTTCACAATAAGCCCTAAATAAATGTACTCGCTTGATGGTGGCTGTGGTAATAGTGATGATGGTGATAATGATGATGCTGCTGATGATGGGGGAACGATGATATTGTTGAAAACACACACAAATGCACTTATGTTCTCTGCATTCCCTTCCCTCTCTTGGCCCTCTTCACTCTTCAGAGATAGTCTGTGGTCATTTCCTCCAGAAGGGACGACACAGCAAGAAAGCATAAGAAGGAGTCCATTTCAAGCCCCAGGAAATGGGTGGTCTCTCCAGCACAGAGAACAGATATGAGGGTGGATGAGCTGAGCAGGTAGAAACACTTTTCACCCCAATCTAGATTGAATGTCCTGAGGTGGAAAGGAGAGATAAGGACACCGCTAGGAGAGGGTAAGAGGTCAGAGAGGTCCCATACAGAAGGACCATACAAGGCCACCTCCAGGGGCCTCCTGTGTTCAGTCAGGCATTCCTTTCAGGGTCCCCTGTCTGTCCCTCACACCCTTGGGAGCGAGGCAAGCTCCCTCATCCCAACGCCTCTGTTTACAGGAGCAGTGCGCCTCATTGTGGCCTCTAGTAGCTGAGCATCCAGGTGTGTCCCGCTAGCCTCAAGGCTGCTGGAGGGCTTAGGGGAGCTGCACATGCCTGTGACCTGGACATTGTTGGATCTCCCATGTATTGTGACCTGTGGGAACACCTTTCCTGGACATCTAGAGGGCCCTTGACACCTAGAGAAACAAAGTATGTGGAAGAGAAAGTCACCTTGCACCTGTACTTCACCCTTAGATGTGACACACCAGCCCAAGATCCCCTTGAAGCATTATAATTTTGTAGTAGTTGCTTTGCATCATTCTCACTAATATTTGATGCTGAGCAAGTAATGGGACTTGCCTGAGTCTCAATTTCCTCTACTGTATGTGAGCCTGAAAGTCCCTCGGCTCTATAATTTTATGATTTCTCTGTCTCTACTTTGGCAGATTAACTGTTCTTCATAAATATGCAGTAACTGCTTGAGAAATATTCACGTCATCATTTTTAAGTCACAAAAGATTGAGATGTAAAAAATAAAATAAAAATGAAAAGTTGGGCTACTTTAACAGACAGCATGAATCGACTGCCAGAGAGAACTTGCTTATAAAATGCCAAATTAATGACAGTTTCACTGTTTTCATTCGCCTCCTTCACTTTCATCTGCTATGATTTTAAAATAGTGCCTACACCTGAGGCTAGAGCATACTGACGTTAAAATAGATCACCCAGATCTTTAGAACCAACATTGAAATGAAGGTCAGAAAAAGTAATAGCAGTGACCTTCAGGTAATGGCAGCTGCAGCCATTAACCTAAATATGAGGAAACTGAGGCTTTGAAAACTGGTTTCACACAATTAGTAACTGGAGAAGCCAGAATTCAAGGCCAGGCTTATAGGATTTCCACACTCAAAAGTCAAAGAATAATGAAGTACAGAATCCCCTAATTTATTCCAGGTGTCACTTACACTCATAGTGCCTCACTAACTTGCAGATTCAGTTGAAAGGCCATTTCTTTTCTCTCTTACCTGATAATTTTTATTCCAATTCCCTTCATTTAAGAAAATCCATCACCATTGACAAGTGTGGGTCAGGCTGACCCTCCGATTCATTAGAGAAAACATTTGGATAAAACAAGAGTGTGGAATTTTCCAAGGAGTTACGCCTGGGCTGCTGTAACTGAGCCACCGACTCTCCCAAAAGTCCTTCTTGGTGGAGAGCTAGATTCAGAGGGGCCTATATTAAAACATGAGTCATTCCTCTTTCAGAACTAATTCTAAATAGTTAGAAAATGAAAAACTCTGTGCAAATATGCTATGTGTTATTAAATCCTTGTTTAGACTACCCTGAAAATGGGGGTGGGTAAATATCAGCCACAGAGTTGTAATTATTCAACTCCAGTGAGCTCCCCACAGTTCCAACTTGAAATACTGTATATTCAGACCACTTCCAACTTTTCATTGACATAAGGCCCAAAACTATGAAAGAAATAAAATTGGCACATTCAACTAGGTAAAATGTTTAAAGCTGAGATAGCAAAAGATACCATAAGCACAGCTAAAAGATAAAGAAAAAAAAATGAACAAAATAGGTGACATGTAGGTTACCATCTATAATATCTAAAGAATGTCAGAAAAAAAAAAACAATGTAATTGAAAAATGACCAAAGTGTATAAAGGTGACAAAAGAAATAGTAACCAACAACCATGTGCAAAATTTTTAAAATCAATGTTAATCTAAGAAATGCAAATTGAAACAGACATATAATTGATTTGTCTTTCAGACTAACAAGGACCAAAAATGCATTAATATCCAGTCCTGGTATGAATGTAGGGGAAAAGGCACTCTTATACACTGCTGACGCAGGGTAATTTTGTAATATCTACGAAATTTTAAATGTGTCTACCGTGTAATTAACCAATACCACTTCTGGGTATTTTTCCTATGGGAATACTAAATATCTGCTTAAAGAAACATATATATGTTCAAGAATGCTCATAATAATATTAAATATTTTGGCAAAAATTAAATTGCCATTACTGGGGGATTGGCTACAATAATTATAATTCATTCCTAAATAAAATATTATGTATTAAAAGCAATCAGGTAGTTATAGAGCTACTGGTATGGAAAGATCATAATACAGTGTTCATAATATAGGGTTAGACAGCAAAAGTTGTAAAATATATTCCATTAATAATAATTATTATTACAAAAATAATAACCATTGCAAATGGTTATCAAAAAATGTCTGAAAGGACAGAAACTAATCTGTTAGTTGTGACTACCGCGTGTAGCTGTGACTAAAGAAAAACTGAATTTTCTGGTATAAACATTTCTGTATTATTTGTATCCTTGACAATCAACATGTATTACTCTTTTCTTCAATTAAAAATGTCCACAAAATAGTTTTAATCTAACCATTCACTTTGAAGGGTTTTTACAATATGCTAGAGTAGTAAGTGAACTGATGTATATTCTAGGAATGATCATTCTGTATCTAACCAATGACAGTTCAGAATTTGTATATAGGAGGGAACTTGGGGCAGTCATCTATGTGAAAGGGAGTAACCTGCTTTAACAATGTTTTTCTTTCAATAATACAGAGGAACACGTGATTAGAAAATATTAAGTTGTTTTAATACTCTAAGTCGTTCTGGTTTTTTCTAGGTATCACATCACCCATGTAAGATGAAATCCCATAAGATTTCCCAGGATAGCTATATAAAGCAAGTAAGTCAATGCAGGTGAAAACTCCTGCAGACTGAAGTACACTCAAAAGGCAGGACAACTCCCCAGTAATACTATGTCAGTATTCTTCAGAAAATAAATTATTTACTTCAGTATTTTCTCTGTGACTCCCTATCTAAGTTGCATCTGCAAGCACATTTACAGTCACAGATTTGCAGCAGATCAATCATAAGGATTTCCATCAATCATAGACAAACTCTTAAGAAACAATAGGCCGATCACAGGAAAAGGTTCATGAGAAAAATTTCAGAGCCTCACAGCAACTAAAACTTTGTTGTAACACCCTACGTGGTCCTGCTGCTAGTACTTCAGTAGGCGCTGTAGGACATGAGTCACTTCCTCCAGATCCTGTAAGAGATGAGGACTATCCCAAAATAATGAGATAAAGAAAAATTAGAAGAAGAACTTTGCTGCCAGGCAGACCTGGCTCACTAGAAGTGGACTGTTGGGTATATAATTCATGACAAAGCAAATACTAACTCAACACTCACTCCTACTTCCACCCTTACTTTCCTCCTCTGAAAGAAATTATGAAAACCAAACACTCACTGACTCAGTCTTCCTCACAGCAAGGAGACCCCTGGAGACACTCGTCTTCCCAACGAGACTACAGAGGAAACCTGCCACGTCCACTTCCTGCCCTGATAAGAGAGACAGATAAAATAGGTGTGTCTCATGTTTCCTTGCTCCTGCCCAAAAAGTGCACAGGCTGCCAGTGGAAGCCATGCTAAGTCCAAGAGGAAAAGGCTGAGACTGTCACAAAGATTCTGACTTGGATGTCACTGAATTGCCTAATCAGAGCAAGCAGCTGTCTCCTCCCCAAAGCTTTTGCCAAGGTTGGAAAATTAATTCCTGTTAGATGCATGTTCCATTACTTGCTACTGATATTTAATCTCGCTAAGCAGCAGTTTACTAATCTGTAAAATGGGGACAGTAAAGATGTCCTTGCATGTGACATACACAAACATATGTAACCTATATATGTACATTCATAAAATCTACGCTACTCCTATCATCCATATCCTTGCTTAAATGACAGTCCTCGGAAAAGTCCTACCTGACACCTCTACAAAATTGGCATCCCTCATCATTATCTGCTTTATTTTTCTCCATAGCAATTTGTATTAAAATATTTAGATTCAGTTATTTGTATATCTATTTGTTATCTGAGATTCTCTACTGAAATGGATCCCGGTGAGGCCAGAAAGTTTATTGTGTTTATTTCTCTATCTCTACCACTTCGAATTATGTTTAGCATGGAATTCACATTCTATCCATATTTATTAACTAATAAGTCAACAAATTAATGTATGTAAAATGTTTAGCATATAAATGCCCTAATAAATGATAGTGGTTTAGTTGTTATAAAGTAGACAATGATGATTACTGCATAAGCAACACCACTGGGACAAACAGCCTGATCTGCACACACAAGCACATAAAGACATACACAGCTGTTCACAGCAACATCTTTCTTGTGAAAGCAAAATAATGCATTTTAAATGTCCATCAATGAGTGAAATCAATTGCAGTACATCCACATTATGAAGCAGTGTGGTCACTGGGATGGAGAATGAGTGAGGTGACAGGTGAAACGGGGTGAGGGCTGGGACAGGAGAATGGGGAGGCTCTCTACAGATCATCCAGTACCCTGGGTAGAGGGGATCTCCAACAGGCAGACTGCTCTAGATTGGGACTGTCATGCCCTGACTATTTAAGGCTCTACCTTGAAAGGCCTGAGTCCTGTGATATTACCAACTTAACCCACATTGTGTGTGAATGCACACACATATGTGCACATGTGTGTGTGTGATCTGTTACTAAAACACTTAACAAAAACAATCAAAACTTTTTTTCTAAAGTAAGAAACATTTTTTTTTTGGTCAAAATGGTACAACTGCAAAGCATCTTTGAGATTATCCAATTTGGCTTCCTCTTTTATCAAGCAAATTGCAAACATGGTGAGGTTACATTAACTGAGCCAGCATTCTAAGGAGGGTGAATGATAGCATTTAGAGTCATAATACTTTCTAAACAACGTTAACACTGATGGCTCACTGGGAGGTGGGTGCTGTGCTTGGCATTTCACACACACTAGTTCATTCCATCCTCTTGACGCCTCCAAAAGGCAGGTTATGGTTCACTCTGTGGTAAGAAAGTTTGGAGACAGGGTGCTACTAGAGATGCCACAGTCTCCCATGTCAGTATCACCCTATACATTGTACCTGTGATCCTCACACCACATGGCCTCTGCCAAATGTAGGAAAACAATTCAAAATAGTACCTGTCAACATTCTTTAACACATGTGTTCTCATTGTTACCAAAAAATGTTACCCAAATGTTGATTATTATGAATTCTTCTATTTACATTTTTTCATTTTCACAGTTCTCTCACATCTTGATGTGTGCATGTTCAGCTCTGCAGGGTTTCTTACAGGCAAACAACACTTAGAAATCATTGTTATGTTTTAATTCTAATTGAACGCCTTTGTCCAACTTAACCGCACAGGCCAAAATTCACATGCTCTCGCAAATTTGGCCTAGTTAGCACTTGCTACATAAGCCATGTTCAGTTCAGGAGGTTCCAGTAATGGAATGCTGTAACAAAAACTAGATGTCTACCCTAGAGCTCTAGCACATATATGCATTACAACATGTGTACACAGCTGTTCACAGCAACACCTTTTTCGTAAAAGCAAAACAATGCAACTTAAATGTTCATAAATATGTTAAATATAATAAATTGTGGTACACCATATAATGAAGTAATATTCAGCTATTAAAAAGAATGACCTAGATCTATATGTATTGTCTAAGGTGAACAGATTTACAAAGTACAGTGTTAAATGAGAAAAAAAAAAAAACAAGCTACAAAGACAGTAATAAAATATGATCCCATTTACTTCAAATAATGACAAAGCAAAACTATATAGTGCTCTTTGCATCAATTACATACATACATTCATGCAAAAACATCTGGAAGATATGCACACACCTAACTAATTAGTATTAATGGGATGAGGAATAGGTCGCTGGATAGGGATTCAGATGTAATATTCCTCTGTTGTTCATTATGGGAATTTTACAAAAAGAATGGATTCATTTATATTGCATAGTGAAAAACTGCCTAAAAGAGCAAGTATCTCAGAAATGAGTCCAAAAGCACCAAAGGGCCATGAGCTGCCCACACCTAATTCTAAGTTCCCCATGAGCCATGTCTCAAATACTACTGACAGTTAATATTTAGGAAACTCAGCAAATTTGTTTTAAAATTTAGATTACCCACAAAAGTTACACATTTTGATCAACCTCCTATACTGCTTTTGTTTGGCTCTGAGAAAGTAATGATCACTTTACTGCCTGTTTCACATAAAAATAATCACCACTCAGCACTTCGTTCCAACCACCCTGCGATGCTGAGGCAGTTTATCGCTGTGTGAACAGTCCCAGGAAAAAAACAAAACAAAAAAACTAAAATCATTTTCAATTCCTTCTTGAAAAGAAAACAATAATGCCCTTGGAAAGCTAAAATGTATGGAAGGAAGAAGGCGAGACACAGAAATCACTCCGGACAACGTTCCATTATGAGGAAGAAAAAAGGTGTCTCGGACCTTCCTCCTTAAAGCATTTCGGTGACTCCCTTTGCTACAATCCCCACACCATCTCCACCAAATTCAGAGAAAATGGGTTGAGGAGATCGAGGTTGTGAAAGCAAATTGTTCATTCACTCCTGGCCGCCTCAGAAGTCATTACTGCCCATATTCCACAGCGTAATAAATAAAACTGATTGGCTGTGTGGTGAAAAACATTAGAGAAACCTGGAGCACCTTTAAAGAGTGCTGTGCCCAGAGAAGAGTATTAAAAAGTGAGGCATTTCCTCTCTTCTTCACATTTAAATGTGGTGGCTCAGGAGAGAAACCATACTTGAAATGGATAGGAGCAATTTTCCATCATTATGGAAACCTTAAACAACCTCTGACTGCTTATACCCTCATCTCTTAGCATCCTAGTAAATTGCAGTTATTTGTTCCAAACAAACAGAGGCGCACGGTAAAATGGAGCAATTTCAGGCTGGAAGAATACCTGTAATTCAATTTCATGGCAGCTGGTTTCACAAGACTCTCCTCTACCTCCTCTTATGACACAGGAAACTTCTCTCCAAGTGTAACAGCTCTTGTCTCACTAAGCTGAGGGCTCAAAATAAGTGGACCTTAAATGGACAGAGACAATCACCAGAGGCGAGGTGTAACTCAGCTTCAGGTCCCCAGGAAGCTCGTCCTCCACTCAGGGCTCAGGGAGGTGGGGGACTGTTAAACTTTCTTAACTCTGAGTGGACAGCAAGGAAGGATACTAAAGACCAAAGTGCTGCAGGAGAAAATACCCACACGTCATCGACACCAATCTCTGTATGTGAGACGACAGAGGAGGAACGATGGTATTTATGTGTATGGATACACACACACACACACACACACACACAGAAAATCTAACCTATTCTTTGTAAAAGAACTGAAAATAAAACATAAGACACTTAATAGCAACAGCCGGTTACAACATCATTAGTAGTGATATAATTGAATGCATATACAAACTACATCACTGTATTTCCTGTTATTTGCTAAGCTCCCACATCTGTATTTAGTGCCAGTTGTGGGTAGAGAAGAGAAACACACCAAAAGGAAAGAGTCTAGGTCTCTCAGAGTAAAAATCATGGTCTGAGGCTATTAGCTTTCCAAGTACAGAAATTTAGTAAAGCAACATTGGGCTGGACAGCAGTAGATGGACTCAGATCAATCACACTCACAAAAGAGTGATGCACAAGCCAAAATTACCAATATCTTCATTTGCCATGAGAACTATAACTGACAAATTGAATGAATGTTTAAATTCTCTAAGTTGACGATGTGTTAATAAGTTGATTGTGGTAATCATTTTACAAGGTATAATGTAAATTAAAACCTCACATTTTATCCTTTAAATATATTATTTTTTATTGATCAACCATATCTCAATAAAGTTGGATCGAATTAATAAAAAAATAAAATGTGATGAGTGGAATGGAACCAGAGAAATAAATCTGCTGATGCAAACGACTATTGATATTAACATTAATGTTAATATTGGAACACTCTTGAGTATTTATCCGCATGCTAATAACTTCTGTGAATTCTAACAACTCCAAGAATTAAGGACCAATACTGTCACTCTCATTTTAGAAAATGAGAGAAATAAGGCTCAGAGAGGTTTAATTCTCACCCAAAGTCACACAGCTGGTAAGAGGCCAAAGAGGCAATCCCACAGTCTCCTGAAACCTGCTGATGTGGCTTGTAAGAAAGTTTACAAAATGCTGTTGTGAAACTTCTGACTTCCGCCTAACACAGAGTGCTATTCCACACAGTCTAATTCATTTCTTATATCAACCTATTAGTAAGAGAGGGTATTATTATCCTCGTTCCCTAGATGAGGACACCGACACTCAGATAAGCCAAGGAACTTGCCCAAGGTTTCACAACTGATAAGTGAAGATACAGAAGTTGAACCTAGAGCTTGATAGCAAAATGTGCTTTCTCTGTCATGCTGAGCCTGGAATACATGCTGACATTGAGGATGATGAAGTCATGTTGGTGAGGACTCACACTGAGCAGGTGGGCATTTTTAGAAAGGAAGTGATTCTATTTGGACTTGACAAGAATATACAGAATGCGTGACTTCCAGGCACTTCTCAAGGCTTGTGTTTCAAGCAAGCACATGCTGTTTTTAGAGGTTTAATTAGATTTGCAAATATTCAAAGATGATTTTTAAAACTGGTTTAACTCAAAGAAGCAAAACTATCATTTCATGAAGACAGCACCAAGTAGGGAAAGACCCTTTTTCCTCAAGTCCCCCTACCCATACTTACCAAAACTAGCTAAAACATGCAGAAATGGAATTAAAGTGAAGACATTAAGAATTTCCCTGTTTAGATGGCTGGGGATGTTCTCAGTTTTGCAGCATTAGCCACAGACAGGATCTGAACTACAAAAGACACAAAGGTGAAGACAGTGAAGAGCGTACTCCCTCTTGCACTGGGAGGGGACCAAGATCATGGACCAAGCACTTCCCAGGGCGAGGATGCACAGAGGAGAGGGCATGGAGATAAATGTATGGTGGATGGTAGCATCGTGTACCATGAAAGTCTGCTTCAGACAAAGGGAAGGATTCAGGAGCCAGATCTAACCTCAGGTTGGCAGCAATTAGGGAGATTGTTTAGGACCATCACACTCCCAGTTTCTCCTATTATACAGGACAGAGACGTACCACACGGACTGCCTGGACATTATGAGGGATGGTAAGTAGGGACTCTGGCATTCTCTGAAAGTTGCCTTTACCA
This sequence comes from Lyroderma lyra, assembly GCA_004026885.1. Lineage (NCBI taxonomy): Eukaryota > Metazoa > Chordata > Mammalia > Chiroptera > Megadermatidae > Lyroderma > Lyroderma lyra. Next base: position 54,453 of record PVJL010008069.1, read on the forward strand.
GCCATCACCAGACAGCCATGAACAATTCCAGGACCTACTTACCTGGCCACACAGGGGCTTCTACCATGCCTCAGGACCAGGTATCCAGAGGAATGTCAAATCTACATTAACATTCAACTGTATGAGTAGCTGGGATAATGTGAGAATATAGGCAGGGGTTGAATGGCCTTTACTTAGTAAAGTTGGACAAATATCCCAGATGCTGCTGATCCATCAAATATCCCAAATGCTGCTGGCCACAGAATGTAAGGGAATTGCACGGGCTTTGGAGTTATAACTTTGGCACGCAAGCCTAGCTCTGTCCCAGATTGGCTATGCATTCTTAGTTCTCTCCTCAGAGATTCAGTATCTTTGTCTATGACACAAGGAACCTTAATAGGGCATTCACAGATGAAACTAAGAAATCTGTATTTATTGCTAAACACAAAAACTAGCCCATCATAGATACCCAAGAAAAGTGTGTTTCTCTTCTTTCCATCCCCTTCCAACTTCGTGGTGGAAAAGTAGATGATGAAGTATGTTTAGACCAAAAAGAAGCATCCAACTGTCTTATGGTAAACCCCACCCTGGTCACAAAATCATAGAAAAGCGAAACAGATCTAGAATATATGCAGATGATTTTCTCATACTCTAGGAACGAGTAACTGTAAAAGAAAGCAACTATTCACGTTTGCAGGTTATCTTCACAAAGTTTCCACAGAAATCAGGTCAGACACAATGAATGTTTTAGGGCTATGAAATAACAACAAAAACTGAGTGTCTACAACGACATACACCAAAGCACTGAATTTTGGTGCTTCAATTTCAGATGACTTATTTTTCTGACTTTTGGGGTCTCATTTTTACTTAATATGAAGAAGATGAATTTTTTGCGAAAATACAATGAAATATTAAACTTTTATGTTTTTCAACACTGTGCCAACTGCATACATCATTGCAATAGCAAAGAAGAGAATAAGGATGGCTGGGGTTCTTCCTGAGTAATACATCATCTTTGTCAGTTACAGAATTCTGCATCAAATACTCCCCAAGTCTTTCTTATCTCCAGAATGGGAAGATGAGAATAATGATTTTTTTTCCATATAGGGTGGTTGTGAGGATTAAATAATAGAATACATGAAATATAATTAGAACAATGCCTAGCATGGAGTGAATACTCAAGAAAATATCATCATCATCACCAACGCTATTGTTCTAGATCATTCTGTGAGCCAATGAGGGCAACTCTCAAGAAAAACAAGAAATCTCTGGGAGACTGATACCTGGTGTGGGGGATTTAATAAATACGTGACTAATTCTAAGCAGAAACAATTGTAACTAGGTAAGTGCTTCAGGGAGATATCAAATAATTGATTTAATCAAATTATGAATATAAATTTCAAAGCCTGTTGATGAAACATTCACTTTAAGATGCTAGATTATTTCAGAGATGCTGCCAGTGCTTGGAACTTTTATTTTTTTCCAATTAAAGTCAATAAACTTTGGTTGAGCATGTATAATGAGCTGTTCACTATGAGAAATACAAAGACAAGTGCAGAAATTGCCTTAATGGTGTGTAAGATACTCTTGTCAATATCTGCAATGATAGAAAATTTTTGCCCTTGAGTGTTAGCATTGATTATAGGAAACAGTTCAAATTAGTTCAGAGCCAAGTGTGGGCAGGTGACTAACCTAGGTGATAAAACCAAGGCCTGCTCTGAATGGAATCAGATTTTCTTATATACCACAAAATAATTCTAAAGTAATTTTTAAATAGCTTTTGCACATGAGCACTGGCAGTAATGCTGAAAAGCGTGCATGGATCGTTAAGGTGACTGCTTTGAAAAAGCATGATGATTTCAGCATTGAATGCCTGGTGCTTTTGTCAGGAACCAATCTCTTAAGACATTCCCCTGCAGCACAGCACAGATCTTCTGTTTCCTTTGTGTCTTCCCATGCCACTTAGTACAGTTTTGCGCACACAGTGCAAGCTCAATCAAGCACCTATTATACCAACTGCGAAAGATGCTCCCAGGTGCTGACCCATGTCTTTGCCTCCTAATATCTCTGAATGGTTCAGGACCCTTTCTTATTTCAGTCTTGCTACACTTGAATGAAGCGGAACCCACTGCTTTCTGCTATAATTGTATTTCCTGCTGCTCCTGCAACTATCTTCTAAGGCTTCCTAGCATGCAAGATTGCAGGGCTCTGAGGAGGCAGTGTAGCTGTAAAGAAACCACTGGAACAGTGTCTAGTTGAGGGTCCTGGCAGTCCTCCCCATGATCCAGTTTAGTGTAAGGACAGGAAAGGTCCAGCAGTGACATTTGAATGCCAAAGCCCAAATATACAATTGATTAGTAATTAAGGTGAGGGCTCTGGAGGGAATGACTCTGCACCATTTCCAAAGGTATAAATGCCCAGTAGAATGATTTTCCTAAGTTCAGTAAAGCACCATGGGTTTATAATCAGTAAAATGCAGTAATTAAGAAAATAATCAATCAGATTCGGGTTTAAATTCTGACTCTACCCTCTAATTGCTATATGACCAGGCTCGGGTCATCTAACTCTTGAAGCCTCAGTTCTCTCATCTGTAGTAGTTCCTAACTCAAACGTTGCAATGATTAAATGCAATAAAGCATTTGACACCTAGTAAGCACCAGACAATTATCAGCAGCTATTATAAAAGTTGC
>PVJL010008069.1:57221-70737 GCA_004026885.1 Lyroderma lyra
AACAACAAACCATCTTTGGTTTAATAAATGCCTTCCTTTCCTACTATCTGAAGTAACTGATAATTCTTGGTTTTAATTTCTGTCCAACAGAGATTAAGCCTTGTGGAGGTGACAGTAAATGGGCAACATATAGCAGGGCTAATTGGATTTTTAATCTCCACTACTCTTTGGCAACTAATACCCGCAATATTTATTTGTTGGCTACAATGTTAAATTGCCAGGCAATTAAATGCTGAAGGGAGCAACTGGTTACCTGGATATTTAAAATGATTCATACTTCATTTTCAAAAAACCATTTTAAATGATTTCCCACCCAAAATATACAAATTAAAGCTGCAGCTGAATTAAAATCAGAAATGTAAATATTCATCAGCCCAGGAGGATTATTTTTAAAGACTAATTGAGATGTGTTTGCTTAAAAATTTAAATAAAATACACAGAATAATAAAATCTAAAATTAAGATAAATGTTAAAGGAAATAAAAGGGAGCATATTTGTTTGCAGCTTTAAGCAAGACATAACTGTCCAAATATTAGCAATTCAACAAGGGAAACACACTAGAGGGAAGAATCTAAAGCAAGTGAAAGGGAAGCTGGGTTGATATTTGATATTTCCGAAATACTGATAGAGTATCAGAAATTTCAGTTAGTAAAACTAACAGGAAAAAGGTTATAATAAATAATTGCATTCCTGAGAGTCCTAATTATTGAATTCATATCCTTTTCTCCCATAAGACTGTTAGACTCCATCATAATATGTCATCATCAAAATACTTGAGCTCTTAAGTTAAAGTCATGGAAATAACAGGGACCCTGGGTCTAGAGTGGAAGTCGGAAACAACTACTTGTTGTATGTGAGTCAGTTTCAGCATTCTAGAGAGAAGCCAGCACTTGCTTGGGTAGATTATATCTTTGTCCTGTAGGGAATGTCTTGTATGAGCCCATTTAAATAAGCAGACGTAACGAGAAGGCCTACTTGCCGTTCTTGTAGAAGTGTCAAATCTGTGCAGCAACGGAATACAAGTAAGTACTTCTTAGATGTCAGGTTTTCACTTTAGTGAGGTAAAATGGGTTCATCCTTATCATGAATCTATCTCCCATTCAGCTACATTTAATGTTTTTCTGACTATGAATTTTCATTAGACAATCTTGAAAATTATTGTGCAGTTTAATGTGGGGAGATTGTCAAAGGATTTGTTCTCAGAAGATCATGGAGCTGGGACATGTCAGGAGAAAGACACAGGTCTGAGCTCTTCACTTCATTCTAGGGAAAGCCATAAAGCCATCCTGGTCAGGGCCTGGTGCTGAGTTAGGGCCAGGTGTCCCATTCCAGATATGAGCAAGCAACTCAATGGTGAGTGAGCATTCTGTCAGCTCCTGTAAGCACATCCCTTGGGTCACCAGAGTGCCAGGAAGTGGGCTTCCCATGAAGGAAATGGAGGTCATCACTGTCGGTCATAGGGGAACAGCAAAGGAGAGGTGTGTCAGTCTTGAAGGGGGCATCTGAGCAGCACACTCCAGTGTGTACTTCTGGGACTTCACACCTAGTTCCTCCACCTGAAATACTTTCCCCAGCACCATGCACCCAGATACATGCCAGCATCTCTTTCAACTCCTCCAGACCCTTATCAAAAGTCACTTCTCTGTGACACCTTCCTTGACTGCCTTATTCAAAACTGCATCACTTCCCACCCCCAGCACTCTCTATCCCCTTCCTGATCTATTTCCCCCAATAGCACTCACCTGATATACTTCAATATTTTATTAATTGTGTATTATAATCTTTCTCCCTACCTGAGGTTGAAATCTCTGGGTGTGAGGACTCTTGTCTGTACTTTTCCATGGCTTTATATCCAGGTCTCAGAACAGCATCTGGCCTCTAGCAGATACTCAATAAAAATTTGTTGAATGAATAAATACATGAGAAAGCAGAGGATCAGAGTTGGAGTCCTTATCTAAGGTCAAGTGTGAAAAACTTGTAAGATTCTAGATGTAAACCCAAGTTTTTGGACTCTAAGTCTAGTGCTCCAAAATTTCCTTGAACAATCAAGGTGACCTTCCTGACCTCTCTTCATATAAGCAGAGAAAAAAACTAAATATGAAGAAATGATCAAAATGGCATCACCAATCTTCTAATGAAGAAAGAATTAGGTGGGGAGGGAAGAAAATATTAGATTATAATCATAATGAGTGGCCATATTTTGACTCAAAATACATCCCTGAATCAATCAGAAAAGATCTTCACAGAACATCATTGATTCAGAAAAATATTGAGTATCTATCATATGCCAGGCACCGTACTAAGCTCCGGGGATAAAAACTGTTGAAACAAGGTAGATATGTCTTTTATTCCCTGGACTTCCGATAACCTGATCCTATTATATACATTTAGGCAATGAGATTTATGTGTATTAAAATGGGAAAATTCTACTAATCTGAAATCAAGCTTTCTCTTAAGATATGTATGTACTATTTGTAGTAATGAAGAAAAAAACACATACTTCACTACTCACATTCTAAATGGTATCTGAAGTAATGAAGAGAACCATTTCTTCACTTTTGCCAAAAGTGAAAAAAAAATCACTGAATATATTGATAAAATATTAATTTAACAGAAGTGATTTGAATAATAAAGACTGGAAGACGTGTCTCATGTTCAATGTAGTCCTTACACAGAGGCTTCTCCAGCAATAGAGAAGCAACTAACATAAAAATTTTTAAACATATTTGGAAAATTATTCAGTCGAGTCATTCACATTTCATCCTCAATACGCTGTTGAATCCTTCATTCTCGACAGTGTTGTGCTAGCAACAGTCTGAATGGGAGGGTGAGTGAACTGGATTGCACCATAGCCCCCAAAGGACATGTCCAAGTTCTAACCCTTGGTACCTGTGAATGTGACCTTACTTGGAAAAGGGGTCTTTACAGACATAACTAAGTGAAAGATCTTGAGGAAACATCATCCTCAGGGTTAATTAACAAGATGGACCTTAAGTCCAATGACAAATATCCTTCAAAGAAGAACAAAAAACACAGAAGAGGAGAAACACAGTGACACACAAAGAAAGCCAGGCGAAGACAGAGCAGGGACTGGAGTTCTGCTGCCACAAGCCCAGGAATGCCCAGAACACTCCAAGTTGAAAGAGTCAAGGAAGGATTCTCCTTCAGAGCCATTAGAGGGAGCACGGAACTGTGGAAACGTTGATTTTGGACTCTGGTCTCCAGAATAATGGAAGAATAAATGTCTATTGTTTTAAACCACCAAGTTTAAGGAGTTTTATTTGTTTGTTTGTTTGGCAGCCCCAGACAACTACTACAGTAAGTATTTCAGGGGTGATGCAAAGTAAACACCTGTGCCTTCATTATCTTCCATGCCAGCTCAAGGTTTGAGCAGCTGTCAATTGTCAGAGAAGAATCTCCAAACATTTGGAGTTTTGATTTTTTTTTCTCCTCAAAATTGATTAAATCTAGTCTGATATATTTTTTTAAACTCAAGTGTTCTATTGGTCATAAACACTCCTAACTTCAAAAATAATTAACAAGCCAGATGCCAACTCAATAAAACCACCTCTTGCAAGTTAGTAATATCTGTGATGGATTTACAGGAAATAGCAAGGAGGATCTAAATCATGAACACAAACATTTCATCCCATGGATCGCCCATCGAGATGAACCAGAGGGAGTGCTGAAGCTGTGCAAGGTGGAAGAGGAGAAACTAAACAGCAAGGAGGCAGCCATGGTGGAATACTGAAAACAGCATGCTAAATTTTTAACAGGTAAATGCAGTTATTTCAACATTTGCCTCTTCGAACTATTACAAATGCCACTGACTTCCTCTTCTTTGAACTCATTTGTGCTCATAATCGATTTTACACATGTAACACTTAATTCCCTATCATTTGGCATTGCCAGTTAATTGTTATATGACTGTCTTTACAGATAACTCAGTAAGTTGTTTGAGGATATGGACTATCCTACATTTTTTTTTCTTCCACCCCCAGTTTCTTCTCAGAGTTGAGTAAAGAGCAGATCATTAAGAGATAATTAATAATTGACTTATTTTTGTGTCCCTGTTCATAAGCTCCTACTCTAATATTATAATTATTTGACTAATGAATCCCAAAGCATTGGTACATCAGTGTACAAGTAGGCCTAAAAAATACAGAGGCAGCATGCTTATTTATGTGTCTCTACACAATCCACATACACACTATCTGTCCCTTAATTCTGGCAACAACTGTCATCGTATCTGAGAGTTCTAATAATATGTTAAGTAATTAAATTTTTACAAAGGTGAAACAAAAAATGAAAATATCTTCAATATAGTCTACAATGTAGTATTTGCATATATAATATTAGAACTATAAGGTTCCTGCCAAATGACCAACTCTGAAATATTACATATTGTGTTATGTGTGGCTACCTAAAGCCAACCCTAGCTCAAGAATACCTCAAATACTTTTGGGAAAATCCATAATAATAATGTTAATCTAGTACCTGTTCTGGTCCAGCCACTGTTCTAAAGGCTTTACGCTCATTGAATTCACTTATTTATTAAGTCATCAAATACTTAACGAGTGTGTAATGGTTAATTTTATGTGTCAATTGAACTGATGCCCAGATACTGGCCAAGCATTATTCTGGGTGTGTCTGTGAGAGTGTTCCTAGATGAGATGAGCATGGGAATCAGTAGACTGAGGAAAGCGATTGCCCTCCCCAGTGTGGGTGGGCCTCATTCAATCAGATGAAGAACTGAATGGAACAAAAAGGCTGCATGAGGGGGCGCTTCCCCTGCCTAGTTGCTGGAGCTGGAACACTGGTATTTTCCAGCCTTAGGACTCAGACGAAAACATCTGCTCCGCTTGGGTATCAAGCCTGTTGGCTCCTGGAATGGAAATTACTACATGGGCTCCCCTGGTTCTCAGGCCTTCAGACTCAGAATCAAACTACATATGAGCTCTCCTGGGTCTCCAACCTGCCAACTACACATCTTGGGACTTACAAGTCTCCATACTCACGTGAGCCAATTCCTTATAATAAATGCACACACACACACTCCCCACTGTTTTGTTTCTCTGGAGTACTCTGACTAATACAGACTGCAAACTTGGTAAAGGCATTGCTCTATGTCCTAAGGCTTTTGTTGTAAACAGACCAAAAAACCCTATCTTGGTGGTTTTACATTCTAGTCACGTAATCTGAAAAGAAAACTATTAGGGTCCCCTAATAATCATTTTTTATCCCTATTTTGCATGTAGGGCACTAAGAATTGCTTTAACCCCAGACCTGGGTCACTAATCAAAGGGATTCTAGTTGCTATTGCATAGATCTAGTACATCTGAGCAATGCTAATTTTAGCTTTGTTTTTATTGATTCATGTTTCATCCATTTAGCGACTACATGTTCCCTGCATGTGTGTGTGCTCATGCTGTGTGTATTGTGTGAGGTATGCATACTTCTGCAATTAGTTCAGTTGAATGCTGATTTATGAAGTAGGATGTAAAAGCATGCCTCTTCTTCAGGAGTCCACGTTTAAGAAGCAATAAATTTCCACAAAAACTGTCCATAATTACTAATGGGATAGAGAAACTTGTAAAAACTCTTTAAAGGAATGTTTTGTTTTCTTTCACAAACAGAAAAACGCTACAGGCCTTAATTCCATATGGTGGAGAAGAGCGAGGTAGCAGAGTTCAGCAGACACGGGTTTAGGTCTTACTTTGACTGGACTTATGAAATTGGCCTCCTTGCTTAACCTAACTCTGCCTCCATTTCTGACCCAGAAAATGGGGATAATGGGAATATCTACCTCCAAAGGGTAGCACTATTCATTAAGATAATGGAAATAAAGCTCTGGGCACAGTGCCTAGAGTAAATTAAGTGCTCAACAGGTATTAGGTAAAAATAATGAATAGAAATATTTAGGTTAAACTTTAGTATCAATTTAACATTTGAATGCCTACCTGAAAAATCGGTATTAAGTCAGGCAGACAAGAAAAACATGAATTTGGTGGGAGGGAAATACAAGATGACCTGGTTGCCCAGGTGTGAGGGAGAGAGCACAGAGAACTGGCAAATGAGCATTTACTAAAGACCTAGTTTGTACAAGGCACTGAACAGAGAGCATAGATCAACCAGCTCTCTGAGTTCTCACAACCACAGTGCATAGCTGATATTTTCTAGGGAGTTGCTATGTGTCAGGCTTGTGTTTGGTACTAGGAAGTCAATGGGGAGCAAAATTGGGAGCTCCTGGCCTCATGGAGCTGACAGTCACTAACCAGTAGGGAATGAGTGATTGAAAGGAAAAGCTTATCCAGGCACACTTTTTCTGTAAAGGGCCAGAGAGCACATATTTTAGGCTTTGCAGGCAGTGGTCTCTGTTGCCACTATTCTACTTTGCTACTGTTAACACAAAGGCAGCCCTAGACAATATGGCAATGAATGAGCAGGGCTGTGTTCCAATAAGACTTCACTTACAGAAACAGGAGACAGGCAGGCAGTGGCTTACAGATCTCTGGATAGCGAAAGAAGCAACTCCCAGGCTAGGGGAATTAAGAAGGGCTTCAATAAAAGGAGAGGGCTGCTCAGTGAGCTGTGCTTTGAAGAAACAACAGGTTCCCTAAAAAGGCAAGAAGTGAAAGTTCCAAGGTAATTCAGGGCAGCAAGAACAGACAGTGCAAAGTCGGAAGCACTGAAGGACACAGGTTGCTCAGAAAGAGGAACCCTGCGAACTAAGGAGATGGGGGGTCAGAGAACAATGGGCCGAGAGCTTTTCTATACCTCCTCATCCTGTGGTGCTCGGGAGAAAAGGTCATATTATCTTTTAGTATTTCTAAAGGTCAGGCTGCGTTTCCCCTCCCCAAACTAAATGATAACAAGATGCAGTTCAAATGCTAGTCATATCAAATTGCCATCTAATCATTTAATTAAAGCCCCATGCTGGTCCCAGCCATCCTCGGGGTCCATTTTTCATTTGGGCATATTTTATTACACTTTTCAAAGCAAATTTGCCTTTTCAAAGGCAAAATATGCAAATGACTAGGTTTGAAAGGAAATGCATAACACTCTGCATAATGACAGGGATTTTCTTGGAAAGCAGTAAGGCACAGACAGAGCTCTCTTTAGGGGCTGAGGTTGGCTTATCAGTCCTATAGGAGCTCTACATGATATTTCATTACAACACCGGGATGCAACGGAAACAAAATATCAAATACCAGAAAGCAAACAGCCATCCCCTGTCTCCTTTTTCAGCATCACTGAAAGTACATTTTGAAACAGGATGCACCCTTTGGACCGGCAAGACCAGGGCAGGCAATGATAAATGGAGGACCTTTATAGTATAGCCAAGAAAATGATGAAAAGCTAGGAGGAATCGACCTCTTCCAACAGGAGCTCCGAAAAGACAATTAACATAAAGCATTAACAGGCAAATTCAAGTAGATTCCAAAAATTCTCAGAAGAAAACATCCACTCTGAGGCAGGATAATGCATGTTGGTGGTATTCACCATAAGGGAATGAGAGTGACCTTAAATATGAATCAGCCTCTTTCTCCTCAGTTCATGGAAACTCTCAGAAGCACTGCATCCTGATTACCTGTGTCTTTCACCTTGAAAGATGAGGCTGCAGCACAAATTTTATGAATTCACAGACTCCAAAGTAAGAAGCAATTAGTCCAAAGGGGAGAGGGTGATACAAAATGAGCACCAGTTAATTCATTCTAATTCGTTCTTTACTGTCAGCAAGAGAAGCAAAGTTTAACTTCAGCAAGAGAAGCAAAGTTTAACTTCAGGATGTCACATAAACCCTTTCACCAGCAGCAGCTGGAGCAGCAGAGAGCGGCTTTTGAACTGGAAAGTTCACCGGCACTTGAACCATGGCTGGTTAGCATACCAAGGGCCTCAGTCTGGAGTAAGCTAAAGCCTCCATCCTCTTGCTTGCACAGAAGTGATGCCCATCCCTGGCCAGACCACGTGCAGATGCAGACAGGTCAGATGCTACCCTAAATGTGACATTCAGGTCAGAGCACTGCACCATGGGGAAAAACTGGTGCACAGCAGAACATTCTGATATAGCCTGCCTCTATTTTGATACAGCATGCTAGTTACCCCCATTTCAACACGTACATAAAAATGCGCATATCATAAATGAATACCTTAATAAATTCTCACATGAACACATGTGCATGGCCAACAATTAGGCAAAAAACAAACAAACAAAAGCAACATACCATCACAAGCACCCAACCCAGAAGTAACCCTCACACCCTCTTATAGGATAACCACTGTCCTGACTTCTAACAATACAGGGCAGTTTTGCAGAGCCTGCATTTTATATAAATGGAATCATATAGTATATTCTATTCTGTCTAGATTCTTTGGGCCAATATTAAATTGATGAGATGTACCCATATCATTAGGTCTAGTTCTTCTTTGTCTCTGTGTCCATTCGTACTACGTGGATAGAGTGGAATTTATCTGTTCCACTGCTGACGGCTGTTTGCATCGTTTTCTGCTGCCAGGAAGTTCTTGTCCATGTTGTCTGGTGTGCATAGGAGACTTTGATCGTGCCACTCCGACGTGAAAAAAAAATGGCGGGGTGGCATTTTGACACAGCTGTGTCAAATTTGTCAAGTTAAAATGTGAAATTCCCATCTTTTGTTTGGAATATTGCATAAAGGAGACATTTCTGATTTATATTCTGTCTCTGACCCTCCCATCATCCTCAACTCTGTCCTATCCCTTGCCATCCTGTCTAGTTCAAGAGGCTAAGATTGGGAAGAAATAAAAAGAAATGAACATTAAAGGATCCTGGCTGCTCACAGGCACTATTCATCACCCTCCTAAAAGGGACAACAAAATATGCTTTTGAAACCACGTAAGGATTCCTTAAAGGAGAATTTTTAGGTGAGAGTGTTTCCTGCCTCCAGCACAGGAATCAATAATTATAGCAGACGCTATTTGAAGAGTATCAAGTGGTAGCAGTTGTTGAAGGAGAGAATATGTACAAGTCACTATAATTCAAGCCTTCAGATGGGAAAGGCTCTGAAAGTACAAAGGGAAGAAAGATAAATTCTGCCTTTCCAGAACAGGCCTAGGCAGGAAGGTGCAGTGGGCATGCGCTGGGGCCTTCCAAGCAACGGTTCGTTCATTCCTCCTTCTTAGTCATAACCCAAATTTCTCATCTATGTGACTAGAGTTGTGCTGACACAAACCCTGGCTGCAGGGGTGAACACTGACTGACTTAATCCAACCAGGTATCCTATATAGTTAGCCATAGAGATTGTTTCAGGTAGGTGTTTCAAACACCTGTGAGCCAATCAGTATAATTACTTCTCTTGCTCACAGATAGTACCTCATGGACATTCAGACACATGAGCTAAAGGCAGTCCTATCATAGTGTGCCTCAGTGATTTTTTGTGAAGGATGAAATACACACTCTCTTTACTTGTCCATTCTGAACTAGATGATGTGAAACAAGCTTTGGAGAGAAAAGCTGAATGTGGCAGGAGGGGCTGAAATATGTCCTGATAATATCTTTGTCCTAGAGTAGGGGTGTCAAACCTTTTGGCTTCCCTGGGCTATGTAATAAGAAGAAGAACTGTCTTGGGCCACATATAAAATGCACTAATACTAACAATAGCTAATGAACTATTAAAAAAAAAGTACATGCATAATTTCTGTAACGTTTTAAGAAAGTTCACCAATTTGTGTTGGGCCACATTTTTGTTGGGCCACTAGTCCCCAGGCTGGATGAGCCTGTCCTAGATGAAACTGCACCTGATGTGAGACAAATTTCTGGATACTTCTCACATGAGTTAATGGCTTCCCTTTTTAAAAAAATCCAATTTGAATTTGGCTTTCTGTTTATGTAGGCAACCAAAACTTTCAAAAGTTGAGTATGTGATGTTTGCTCTGGGCCTGAAAAGTATAAGAAGCATTCGAAGAGTCCAAATGGCATGACATTTTGTCCCAGGAGCAAGCACGGTAGGAATGCAGGATGTAAAGATGGGTCTGTGGACAAGCCCCAGTCTAGAAGAGGTACCACAGCATCATGGGAGGCAATATTATGCATGTGTTAAGATAGATCAGGAGTCAGCAAACTTTTTTTTGGTAAAGAAACAGCACATATTTTTAATTTCGTAGCCTAGATTATTTCTGTCACAACCACTCAACTCTGTCATTGTAATATGAACTTAGCCACAGATAATATTAAACAAAGACGTGTGTTCCAACAAAGCTTCATTTAGACAGAGATTCGAATTTCATATAATTGCTATATACCATAAAATACTGTACACATTTTGATTTTTTTCAATCATTTAGAAGTATAAAAATCATTCTTAGCTGATGGACCATCAACTGCTGACCCCTAAGGTAGAATACAAAATTTTAATGTTTGTATTTTTCTTCCACTACATTCTAGCTACATGACATTGGACAAATTAAATTACTTAAGTCTCTCTAAACCTGTAACTTCATTAACAGAATGAGATCATTATAGTGGCTAACTCATAATTTTGTTTCAAGAATTAACTAATCAACTCCATAAAGAAATGTTTAGCAACGTGTCTGATACACAGCACCTAATAAAGACTAGCCATCTTTCTTATGATTGATTATAAAGGTCCTTTGATACGAGGCTACTTATCTTAATAATGGAAAGCCATTAATGTTTCCTGATCAAAAAATTTACAGAACTATGCTTTTGGAAGTTTACCATGATCGGTTAGAAAGGGAGTGCCTACTTAAACTGACCTAATGTGCACCATCTATGTAGCTTAGGAAAATCAGATCTCTAGTATCTTTCTTTTTATTTCAGTGCAGCATTCACTGTTTAAACTTTAAAAAGAAGAAGAAAAAGGGTAGTCATCGAGATTTTTGTTTCTGTTATTTTGGGGTCTTGGGGGGATTTTGGTGTGGGGGGAGCAGGGAGGAACCATCCCTCCAGTTCCATGTAACACACTTTAAAAACAAGTTCTTTCACAGAGACTCAGATGAGCTAATAAGTTTTTTTAAACCCACAGTCACTTTTGATTGGAACTATACTTGTCTGTTTTGATAATATATTCATTGACTTACTAGTTCAGCCAAATCTTACAGACTGTCTCTTCTTATGAGCCCAGATGGTATGATATCACGCAGATAATGGAGAATAAGACCCCATACTGTATATGTCAGACACCCCACTGGGTAACTGATAACCAAAGAATGGTTCAGTAAAGATTTGCATTTAAGTCTCCTAAGTGCTCTGATTCTCTCCACCACCCCCCTCTCCCACACATACTAAGGATCCTAACTCCATTTAAGATCATCAGCAACTCTCAGTCTTCATAAATATCACAGAGGAGCTAAAGAGATGACTTAGAGGAGGTTTGCAGCTCATTGTGTAAGAGGGCCCAAAGCCAGTTGACTTTTCTGGTCCATGCTGCAGGAAAACCAATTAGAGTTTGCTTTCTACTGAATCATGCAAACAAAAAACAGTATATTTGGTTGAATAAATCTGTTAAGGTGAGAGAGTCAGATCTATAATAATAGCAATAAGCATGGGCAATAGGAGATATGTATATTTCCTCTAACTCCTGTCTCTGACTGGGCCAGTCACTCAATAAACAACATTCATTTGTTGAGTATCTACTTTATGTCACGCACTGCATTAAGAACTTTTAATGTATTACTTTATGACAGCTTTACAATTACCCTATGAAGCAGGTCCCATTTTCCCAGTTTTACAGATGAGAAAAATGAGGCTTAGAGAGGTCATGCTCTTACCCAACCAAGCTCAGAAGAGAACTTTTAAGGCTGTGCTCTCAGCCCTCACTCACTCCTCAGGCTCTCCTCTTCATCCACTAAGTGAGAGCACCCAACAGAGCGCTCTTTACTCAGTACCAACACACAACTACTGAGGATACTGGGGAACAAACTGTTGAATCCTTCATGCTCTGCGCCACCTCCATGTCTGCTGTGCTGGTTCTTAATCGTAACTGCACTAATTTTCAAAAGTATCTCTTTAGGATGCTTCCCTCCCTTTGGGAAAGAATCGTAATACCTATTTTAAAGATGAAGATACAGAGCCTGGAGAAGTGAAGTAACCTGCTCATAGTCCAAAATTAGTGGATCACAGTTCTGGATCCAAAAATCACAGCAGTTCTTGGATTCCAAGATTCTGAGTAAAGTCATTAAGGTTCCCTCTGTAGTCTCATTCTTATATAGAAAATTCCATCTTTGCTTGAGACAACTGTACAAAACTAACCACAAATTAAAAGTAATTTCCAGGGTCCTTAATATTATGTATTATATGCAAAACTTAGGTGTGCATGGCAATATTAAGCTAATATTTAGACCTCCAGTACTTCAACTGCTAAATGGGACTAAAAATGACAATATCATAGACTGTTATAAGAAATAAGAAATTAGAGAGAAGGCAAGATGGCGACTGGAGAGGAGGTCCCTAAAGTGTCTCCCAGAAAACACAATTTAACGGCCTCCAGGAACCAAGAAAGAGGACCCCCTGAGTAACAAAACGGCTGTTGAGAAATCCACAAATCGCAAGTAAACACCTGAAGGTTAGAGAGAAGGGGGCGAGTCGGGGAGAGGGAAGGGAGCAGACTACAACAGGATCCGAGAGGCGCAGCTCGGGGGAGGGGAAAGGCCACGGGGGAGCTGGGTTTTGGAGCTGCATGGTGGGGACGGAATTTGGGAGCCAGCCTCTGGAACTTTTGAGTGGTAGAAGGGCTGAGCGAGGACTCTGAACTGCAAAGATGACACCCCAGCTCTAAGCCCCCTGGAGACCTATACAGGGCTGCAGTTCCTGTTCCCAGCCCACTGCAAAGGCGACCCTGCCATCTCAGGCCAGGCACACAGCTTTGGACTTACGGAGCGTGCACTTCCTCGTGCACCCCAGGGTTCTGAATGCAGTGTGAGCCTGTAGACAGCCAGATGTTGAATCAGGGCTAGGAAGAAAGACTGATTTGATAGCATTCACCTGAGCCAGGAGAAATAAGCCTCGAACAGCTTCCCCAGCAAAGGGCAGAAGGCAGAGCCAGCCTTGGAGCCTCTCTTCTTGGCCTCTCCCCAGGATATATATGCGCATAGCCTCCAAACACAGCAGGACATCAGAAACAAGAAACAAACAGCCCCCTCTCCCCCAAAACTTGACCCCCAGAGCCACCTAGTGTCTGCCCTACAGCAAGACACCACAAAAGCAATAATCTGGGCACTGAACATAAAGCCCTCATGTCAAAGAGGAAGAACCCAGTGGACAGGATGAATTCCTTAAAAACTAAAACTCCTCAGAAAGAACATGAAATTTACCCAGAAGACACCTTGTCAAACTGGAAGGGTGTGATTTAAGTGACAGAGAATTTAAAGCAGCCATTCTAAAGGCTGTGAGAAAAATGAAAACCTATTGGCAGAACACCATAGCTGAGATAAATAATATAAAAAAGGATATAAATGACATAAAAAAGGAACTCTGTGAACAAAAAGAACAATTTAACAAAGAAATTCAAAACATAAGAAA